>MU706839.1:2842-32388 GCA_026770625.1 Nicotiana glauca
AATATGCCTTCCACCATCATATACATATTACACCGCCATTTAATCTTTTTGAGCCTATACTCATACTGCCACATGGAATGTACTTAACTTTCCAACTAAGAGACATGAAAATATTCTTCACGCGCCCATAACTCGGACTACACATTAAAGCACAATAGGAATCGAACACTCGACAACTCATCTATTATTTAGCAGACTCCTTCGCCACTACCAAGATCACGTGGGAACATCTCGCAGTACTAAGATACTTATCACATGGATAACCACCCGCCATTCCGGCTAATTAGGACAATACTAAACATAGAAGTTCAAGACTCTCGCTCACACGATCAGCACCTCGGTGCTCAAGCCATAGGAAAAGATCCGGCCTCAAGTCCTCCAGACTGGCCCAACATGAACTCACGGAGATTACCTCTCGCCCTTTGATCGTGGAATCACAAGCCATTAAGGCACATAGACTACTGAGAGCTCACGTGCACATACAGACGTGTGGAAGAAAATTTCAAGAGTCATCTCAAACTGAATCAAGTACGCACGATAAGAATTCCAAGAATGGGAAGTTTTTCCTAAAGGTTCTGCAGCCTCTCGAGGATAAATACAAACGTCTCCGTACCGATCCGTAAGACTCTACTAAATCAGCTCATGATTCGTGAGACCAAGTAACCTAGGCTCTGATACCAACTTGTCACGACCCCAAACCTGGTCATGATGGTGCCCAGCACACTACTAGGCAAGCCCGACCATTAACCATGTATTCAACCTAATTGGCAACTAATATTTGATAAGTGAAACTATAAACATTAAATCATTTAAGGAAAATACGAAAATACCAATACGAATACCGATGTTTAGCCAAAAACTTAATATATAGCCCAACCCTGAACCCGGTATCACGAATATGAGCCTCTACAGAATAGAATAATAACCTACTACATAAACTGTCTAAATGTCTGATAGTGCGGAATATAAAGGAAAAGATAGAAGGGAGAATCCTCGGTTGCGAACGCCGTGCAGCTACCTCGAATACTCCCGGGAGGAACTCCGAAGCAACTAGACTCACTCTGCCTGATGAGGAGAACCTGGATCTGCACACATGGTGCAGGGAGTAAAGTGAGTACTTCCAACTCAGTGGTAATAAAAGTGAATAACAACTGAAAGTACAAAATCCCAAAAAAAGGCACAAATAATGCTATCTTAAGCAGTAAACCAAATAGACAGTAGAATCCATGAAATTATAGCAAAACATTCTCTTTAACGAAATCAATTGAACAAGAATACACAAATAAGGTCAACCATTGTTACCTGACCGGTCAGCCATTGTTACCTAACCAAAGTGTTTCAGTGTCATTGTTACCACTTGTCAGTCATTGTTACCTGACTAGTCAGTCATTGTTACCTAAACGAAACACATACAACAGTGTCATTGTTACCACTGTTCATATCAAAGGGGTACCCCGTGCTCACTGTGGGTGTGCAGACTCCGGAGGGGCTCCTGCAGCCCAAGCGCTATCAATAAGGCCTGAAAGCCTGAATAATATCAACACAAGGTCTGAAAGCCTGCTCTCAATACACTCGAGGCCTGAAAGCCTCCTCACATAACACTCCAGGCCTGAAAGCCTCCTCACATCACTCATCATGCCTTCACATATGGCCCTCGGACCCAATCAGTCCAAAAATAGTCAAAAAGCCCCTCGGGCATCAGTAAAATAGTGATACTCAGCTCAAATGATAGTTCAAATATCAGTTAAAACTCCAGGTTTGAGTAAAATATAGCTGAGTTCATAAAAACAGTGTAAATCACACAGACTGAGTTCAAATAGTATTTCAGACAGTGAGGGAAAACAGTGATGATAATTCATAAAGAGTTCAAACAATCGACAATAAGCCCCAAGTATGACAATAAGTCCAAGTCATAATGATAGCAGCAAATCATTGTAAATACGCAGTAAAAACCAACAACCGGGATGGACCAAGTCACGATCCCCAACGGTGCTCTACCCCACGCTCAGGTCCAGCGTGCAAGTCACCTCAATACAGCACTAAGATGTGCAAATTCGGGGTTTTAAACCCTCAGAATATCATTCACAAGTATTACTCACCTCTAGCCGGCCGATAATCTAGCTCGCCAAGCCTTTCCCTCTCGTATCTACCTCCTCGAGCGTAGAATCTGATCAAAACCATAAGGGATACATCAAAATAGGCTAATGGAACATAACCCAATCGAAATAACTCGAAAAACACCCAAAAACACGAAGTTGGCAAAACACGAGCCCCGAGCCCATTTCTCAAAAAATTACGAAATTCACATTTCCGGAATCCTCGTCTCGCCACGAGTGTATAAATACAAAGTACGCAAGAATGGGAGTCCATTTGACCCCTCAAATAATCACTTTACTCTTTCTTAGGCTTCAAGCAAAAACCTCTATTTTTACCCTTTGATTCCTTCAATTTTCAGTGATTAATTCATGTTTTTACACTATAATATCATAATCCAAGTCCAAATATCCATACCTGATGCTTCTCCTTCGAAGCCTCTTCAAAATCGCCCAAAAATTGCCTTAGTTCGCACCCCAAAATGATTTTACACTTTTGAAATTCGAATACACTGACTTCATTAAACCCTCTGACATTTTCGCTTCTGCGGTCCCGCTACCGCTTCTGCGGGGCCGCTTTTGCGGATTCCTGACCGCTTCTGCGGTTTCACATAAATTCTAATGGACCGCTTCTGCGGTAACCGCCTTTGCGATCAAAGGACCGCTTCTGCGGTCTTAGCCAAACTCAGGACCGCTTCTGCGGTCGCTAATCCGCTTTTGCGGAGTCTACTTCTGCGGAATTAAGTCCGCTTTTGCGGGAAAAAAAGCCCAGGCCTCAAGGGCCGCTTCTGCGATCATCCAACCGCATCTGTGGGACCACTTAAGCGGCTCTTCCACCGCAGATGCGGAAACAACAGAAGGTTCAAACCTGCTGCAAATTCCAAGCATCCAAACTCCCGATTTATCATCCGAAACCATCCCGAGGCCCCCGAGACCCCAACCAAAAACACCAACCCACTCCAAAACATCATACGAACTTGTTCCAATCATAAAAACACGTCCTTTAACACAAAAATCATCAAATCACGACGGATTCAAGCCTAAATTCAACTAAAACTTCCAAATCTCACATCCGATCAAAAACCCGACCAAACGACGTCCGAATGACCTGAAAATTTGCAGACATATCTAAAATCACCTAACGAAGCTACTGCAACTCTCGGAATTCCATTCCGACTCCTATATCAAAATCTCACCTATCAATCGGATTTCGCCAAAATTCCAACTTCACCAATTCAAGCCTATTTCTACACCATACCTCCAAATTCAATTTCGATCGCTCTCCTAAGTCACAAATCATCCACCGAAGCTAACCGAACCACCAAAAATCACATCCGATCCCTCTAACCACATAGTCAACTTACGGTTGACTTTTCTAAAACAAACTCCCTTCTAAGAGGCTATGTGCCTTATTTTCAACCAGAACCAATTCAATTACACCCGATCGACTCTAATACTGATATAGAAACATGAAGCAACACAATAAGGGAAAAATGGGGCGGTAACTCACGTGACGACGGGCCGGGTCGTCACAAGGTGTTAGTCACTCTCGAGTTCCGTGGTTCTAGCACGGTCGCTCAACTGCTATATTTGGCGAAAATCTGATTTTTATACATGTTAAAACTTATAGTGCAAAATTGGAATTATTTACCGTTCTTAGTCAATTTTAAGAAAGTGAACGTCGTTTAAGAACATGTTTTCGGATCACGTCACATGAAATACACCTGGATCCTCGACACAGTCTTATTCAACGTTTTAGGATTTGAATTTGGGTCGCATGAAATGCACACCCGTATTTAAGAAGGTAAAATTACTAAAAACGCGCCTAAAGCGACTAACGGGTTGTTATCTTTGTCGGAGGCCGTGAAATTCGCTAAACGGCACACCCCAAATTCTAATTTTATATAGACAATTAATGAAGGCCTCATAATTTATGGGTTTTGTTTGGCGAGGCTCATCTTGGTTTTATTAAAGGCCAACCTAACGCAACTACGATTTTCTATTTAATATTTGTCTCTAAAACGGCTAATTAATTTACACTTATAAATTCAAGCCTCAAATTCAAGTGTGAATTCAAATAAAAGGGCGGACCCTTTTAACTTGAACCTGCCACCTAATTTGAAACCCAAACTTACATTTGCGAATTAATTCCCATATTCCTAATATAACTTAAAGAATTTTTGACTTATAGCAATTTTATGGGTCTTAAAGGTTTGGCCCAGCTCTGATGCATGAAGCTGCCCAGGCGTGGACCTGGTGCCATGCAAATTGGGCCCGATTGAGCCCAGATTCGCAGTCTGGCAGCCCAGCCATTGTTGTGAAGTTCAGCCTATTAGCTGAGCCAATTTTAGTAGTAATAACAACCCATGTTCAGGAGAAGCAATACAAACTAAATCTAAATGATCCAATTCCCCTATCAAATACTAGTGAACTAACGAATTAAACTAATTTAATAGTGTTGAAGTCTCATTTTAAGAACACAATGTCAATCAGTGCACAATCGAAGCAGTAGTTGTTTAAATTAAACCAAACTCGGCCAAATAGATTCATGAACCACATAAGGGTAATTGCAATTCAACTAACATGCTCAATCTCTTCAAATGACCTCTATTATTCAAATCGTGCATAGGACTGTACTAATTTCCGGATTCAAACTATATTTCCTACTTTGAAATGCCCAATTCTCGGATTAACAACTGGTAACACGAAACTTGCATTTTAAACTAGATCAACCTAACATTACTAACTACAGCATCCATGCGTTCATAAGAAGACATTGAATCAGCTAACAATCCACAAGTTAAAACAATCCAGTTACAGTCTATAGTCTCATTATTACAACTAAGATATGGTTCAAATGAATTGATCAAACCAAATTTCTAACTAAGCAATAAAAGCAACACGTCCAGAGGTAAACATGCATTGATTACATCACTTCAACATAGTTTTCTACAAATGAGTATGATCTTCAGCATCACTGGAGCATGAGAATATACCTGGAAATTGCGATACAATGAGAAAAAGTAAGATCAGCAGCAGCAAACAAACATGCACAGCTAGTTTAACCCAGAAGCAATCTCAAATGAATTCAGTAAATGAGTGAACACCAAATCAAGCAGGAAGCCAACCCAAATAACTTGAACAACACTAAATTGACTTGAAAATGCATCCAACTATCTTCTGAAACTTCCAGCAGGCAAAACTCAACTCAAACTAGCTGAATCAGACCCAAAACCACTCGAAATTAACCTAGCAAACCTCTGAAACTTCAACAACCAAACATTGGACAAAAGGTGTAAATCAATGGAATAGAAATAGAAATTAACCTAAAGTTCTTCAATAAAACTGTGTATTTTTGGATTTTCTGAAGATTTTTGTTGTTTTTGGTTTTGTTTTTTGAAAATCTAAGATCTAAAAGAGTTTTTGGTTTCAGCTGATGGAAACTTGGAATATTTTTTGGGGGAATTGTAGAGGCTCCAAACTTGTGAAATAAGGCATGGGAATGCCCTTTTATAGGCACAATGAGGTGCAACTTCAGATTTCTTATTTTACACATTAGTCCCTCACTTATTTTCATACTAGTACCCTATTTATTGACTTGTTACTCAAGTAAGTATCCTAACTTCCTGAAATTGAAACTAAATTCCTATTCTAGAATGTTCTAGGGTGTTCCTAATTTGTTACTACAAGATTCCACTATTTTATTACCCATGTTATCCCTTCTTTATTTACTGAAATCACTAACCTACCCCTAGTTAACTTACCCCAATCCCCTTAACACTAGTTAAAGCTAATAACTATAACCAGTCTCTTAAATCTAAACTAGTTGCTGAATTTCAAATCACCAATTACCATTAACAATCACACTAGTTAATCAATTGCCCATAATAACATCTGGAATACTAAATCAAACTTAAAATGATCCAAACTAAACTAATCAAACCTAAACTAACTAAGACTAATTAGTGAACTAAGGGAATTTCTTACTAACAATCCTAAATTAAACTAATTAAAGGTTTAAAAAAAAGAATTTAAACTAAAACTTAGAACAACTCGAAGAACATAACCAATATTGAATCAAAACGGAGTAAATTCCAATCTACTAATTAAACTAAAACCAGAAATCAAAACGAACTAGAATTAAGCAGTCAATCAGAACATGTAGTAAAAACAGAATTGACAAAACTAAACACAAAAATTAAACTAGACATTAGCAAGTATCAGAAGAAGCAAAAGAAGAGAATACACAAAAAAAAAGATAAATAAAACTCCATGGCTTAAAATTCTTTTGCCTTTCGATTTAAAATCTGAATAATTCTGGTGATATTTGACCGCCATTGATGCCTGATTCAGCATGAGAGAGGCGAGGAGGTCACGTGGGGTGAATTTGGGGTCGAATGGACAAACTTGTGTCTTGGCCAAAAATTTCGATTTAACTTTCGAAACATTTGGTTGATATTTGAAAGCCAATGGTTGCAAATTTGGGATGAAGGGGTGGAGGAGACTCAGGGGTGTGTTTTTGGTGAAGTTTGGAGGTGGCGGTGCCGTGCACGGTGGTGGCGGGCGCCTAGGGTTTCAAGGATTTGGGGATTTTGACAGGGATTTGGAGGATTTCGAGTGTAGATATGGAAAGAGGGAGGCGTGAAGGGTATGTGGTGTGATTTTTGGGGTGTTTGGTGGTTGGCCGCCGTCGTGAATTTTTGGGAATAATTCACTTAGGGCAAAAATCACGTGCTCATATCCCCCCTAAATGGCGTATACAAAGGCAACTGAAAAGATGTTTTCTTCCCAAAGTTCAACCAGAGATCTCCCCAAAAAATCCCCTCCCAATGTCAACTCCGAACAACCCAAACCCTCTACTGAACAACCACCATCTCACTTTGTCTACCATCCCCATGCCACCCAACTCCATGCCAGAGTCATGGATGGAGATGGCCCCGCAGGGCCATTCTCACACCCTGTCGCGTCACCTTTTTCCTTGCGGAGTTCGAGTTTCGACATTCATTGGGAACAACTCATTTCCTTTCGTGAATTGGGTTTGAATTTGAAGAGTCGCCACCTAATGGATTTAAGGTGCGTTAGGGCACCTAAAGTAAATAACTCATGAAACCGGTTTACTTTACCAGAGACTTGGGTAAGGGCTCGAAATAACCTTGAGGGGAAGGTGTTAGGCACCCCTCGAGGTCCACAACGGTGGGTCCCGGCCAAACTCATTTTTTGTGAATTAGTCATTTAATAGATAGGCGGTCTAAGCACACATATAAGATAAAGGAAATTTGACAGATAAGAATAAGATGAGAGAAGTCCTAGGTTTGTTAGCCTATAAGATCACATCTTTATAATACCTGGTAAACCTTCCTCAACTAGAGGGGTTACATGTGGCATTAGCGCATAGGTCATCGTATCCTTTACTATCCACTTACCCTCCCCTTGGCCATAGCCTAAAGTGTTCTAGCAACCTTAAGATGTATTATATGCGTGCACTACCCGTCCCTTTACTTATATAGTCTGGGAGGTATTTAGGACTTCTAGTTAAGGTGGATCTAGACTCCCCTACAGTAATTAAAAGGAGAACTCTAGGCGACAAACAAAATACGTAGGAGTGGACCAAGGATAGAACCAGTTAAAAGGCTCACATTTTACCTGCACAAATAGAGCAAGCAAGTGCACGTCTCAAACAACAGTGTTTCAGACATTTTTAAAAAAAGAATCCTAATAACAGAATATCTAGGTGAGAACAAATCAGAACATATGTAAAGTTTTATTAAAGCGAGGAACCAACACCTAATTAGTTGCCTACTGATTTTAGAGGGGCATGTTGAATCTGGACAGTTAACAAAAGCACAGTTTTATAGTATACATGATTTTAATCTCCCTACAGGCTTGCCTAGGCGTGTATCAGTGATGTCCTATGAGTATGGTATCTAATTAATCAGAAGTACAATAAACCAATAAATAATTTTGAACAGGCAGTTTGGTTCATCAAACCCTATTGGCATGCTGTCTAGATGTAAGGATGATTTAGACAATGGAAACTAAATGCAGCAATTAGTTTTAAAACCTCGTTAACATGCCAAGACTGATTTTAAATTACAAGCAAAGTGTCCAGAATGCAAGATTGATTTTACCCTATAAGAATGGTTTCTAAATGTTGAATATGCTGAAATCCTATTTAGCATGACTCCCAAATGTAGGAGATTGATTTGAAACTTATAGACATGATATCTAAAAGTGTAAGATTGATTTATAACTTATAGGCATGGCATCTAGAATGCACGCAAACAGACAAACAACACAATGATATGATTTCTGATTGCAATAGTTGATTTGAAACCTATAGACATGATATCTACAATGCACACAAGTTATGAACATTGCGATGTCCTATAGGCATGGTTTCTAGGATGTAAACACTGATTTTAAAACATATAGGCATGATATCTACCCATTCCCAACAAAATAAGTCAATAATACCTCCTAGTTTTACTAATTTCCCCAAAATCTTCTTACAAAGAAATTAATATTACACCACCAGTGTAAATGAATTACAGGAATAAACAATACTATACTATAGGGAGCCTGGATAGGCCCAAAGAAAAACCTAGGAAACCAGGCTTCAAATAGTCCCAAATGCCATATCTCATAGTGTAAGAGAGGGTACCTTGGTGGGTCAAAGTTCCCAAGGGCCTCAAGGTCCCCGGGCAGTGCTCACACCAAGGTCCTCTTTAAAGATCAACAGCTTGTGCAGTGTGGAGTAGCCATCCCCAGTGTATCAAAGTTCAGAGGGTTATCATGGACTCCAAAGCAATGCTCACACTGGAGGGGCAAGACCCTATATGTTCTAAGAATTTTGAAGTGTATAGTGATTTATAAGAGTAGTTTTGAGAAAAGCAATTTTAGACTTTCAGGAAACAAGAAGCAAACAGAGTCATTCAATTCCTGGAACTTAGATGAAGGTTCCAACAAACAAACAACATTCAGAAGTAGGATTACTTAAGTTAGCTATTACTAAGTGACCAAACACAAGGACAAGGCTTACTGAGGATCCAACAATCATATACAAAAGGGCAGTAGGGATTGGGGAGCAAAGTTTTGAAAGGTGGACATCTAGATAGGGAGAACATGGTAGTAGGGAAGTTGACAAAACACATATCTAATTTAGACATAAGTAAACACACAAATTTGCTGAAAGTAGAAACACATAGTTCTAATTAAAAAACAAAAGTAAACATGCTATTGTAGTAAACACAAGTATAGGGCAGCAGTAGGCATGCTAGTATAGTAGTCACATAGATTGAACATTAATAGTCATGCTAGGAAATACATAGTTAGACATGTTATTGAACATACAGATTGAACAAAAGTAACCACGTAGATTAGACAAAAGCAATTATGTTAGTAAACACGTGGATTAAATAGAAGTAAACATACTGGTAAACATATGAATTTAAACAGAAGTAAACAAGTTGATAAACACATGGATTTAAACAGAAGTAAACATGTTGATAAACACACAGATTAATTGAATGACAGTAGTAGAGGCACAACAGTTGAAAATTTGCAATAAAAGAGTGAAGTAAAGAGGATCCAAGACCTAGTCTTGGCTTCCAACTGACTAGATAGTGCAATAGACAAGTAGCAGTAGTTTGCAATAGAGAGAGAGAGAGAGAGCAAGAATTTTTAAGTGTTTTTCCTTAGGTCTGTGTATGTGTTATTGTTCTTGTGTGAGAGGCAGAATGAGAGTGTATATATAGGAGTTAAATACTATTAGTAAATAAGGCAAGGTAGATAAATATTGTAAATAAGGTATGGGAAGCAATCAAATAATCAATCAAGCTTGATAGGGACAAAAAATTAGGGGATTATACCCATAAATAACTCTGATTGAGTTTCAAATAAGGCAAAAAGTGGGTTTAACAACCAATTAGGGTTAGAACCCATAAATCAAGCAATAAATCACACGAATAAGGCAATCATAGGTAATTAGAGACCAATCAAGGGTCAATCAACCCATAAATAGGCAAGAGACGCCAATTAGGAACCTATGGATTAAGGAAAGCAAGCATAAATCAGTAAATTATTTCAGCAAACAATGAAACCCTGGATAAATTAGTTAATCAGTCAATTATTCAAATAGTAACGGACAAAAATATTGAAGTCAAACAATGAACAGTCACGCAATTGAACCAGGGTAATTGTCATGCAGGAAAGATTAAACAAAACATAAGAATCTCATAAAACCTTTTGCAAAATCGGAAGTAGAACCCTAAATTTAAAAAATAAAATACTTAGGGCTGATTAATAGTAGAAAGATCAGGAGAATCTTAAAGAACAGTCATGGAAACTCGAAACTATTTCAAACACAGAGGTTCGACCAACAAATAACGAGAAAACCAAACCCTAATATAACAAAGTGCTTAAAAATTGAATAACAATAAAGAAATAAGAGAACTTTTAAAGAAAAGTTGTTGACGGACTTATAATCACTTCAGATCTACAAAGATCTGGATGGATTCATGTCCAAAATTAGGGTTTTGAAGAAAAAGGAAAGAGGTAAAGAGAATCTGGCCTTGAACCAGAGATTTGAACCACAAACATCGAGATAGTAACACTCACAGACCATAGGCGGATCCTCGAAGAGTCTCGAACAAGATTTGGCTGGATCTCTTCGAGATCTTTCCATGAAATCACAAAATCGGGCAACCAGGAGAAGTAGGAGACGAGTGGAGGTCTGAAACAATCGTAGAACTTCATAGAACATGTAGGAATCAAAAGGATTAGGGCTAGGTTTAGGTGGCGGTTATTAGGGTTAGGGTTGGGTCTTAGAGAGAACAGAGAGGAGAGAATTTTAGGGCGGCTGAGCGGGAGAAGTGATTAGGGTTTATGGGTCTTTTGGACTAAAAAGGGAAGGGAATGATATAGACCGTTGATCTTAGAGATGAATGATCACGTTTGATCCTGGGGTTGGGGCGGATTGAATTTAATTGGTTTGGGCTGGGGTGGATTTGGGCATGTTTTAATTGAATTGGGACCGAATTTGGGTTTTTAATTAGGCTAGGTCCGAAAATAAAAAGAGCCATTTATTAAATACCCATTTAATTAATAAAAATAATTAACAGATTATAATAAATGATTTTCATGCCTAGAAATATTTTAAAACAATTACTTATTATTTAAAAAATAATATAAAAGGCTATTTTCTAGTAAAGTAATGTAATAATGCATGCATAGGCTATAATTGCAAAGTCATTGTAATTATAATCCCAAAAATGCAAATATGGCTATTTGTAAAATAATTAAAACTCAGTACAAATGCAAATAATAAATTTAAGCCAAGAAATTATTATAAAACTATTTGTGATGTAATTAGTAATTGTTTATATAAATAAAAATACTATGATGAATTAGTTAAAACCCTTAAAAATGCAGAAATTATGGAAAAAAATTAATTGATGCTAATGCATAGTTTTGGAGGTATATATGCATTTTGAAAAATATTATAGAGAAAATTTGGGTATCAACAGACCCTACACATGATGGTGGGTCTAGTACCCATCTCCATCACACTTCAAGACCCCCGTTATTTGGCACGACTAGCAACCCTCCTATTGCATCAAGGTATGTCCAACTTTGGACACCAGCTTTGGCAATCCACACTTCTCCAAGCTAGTACATGAGCTCTCAACAACCCCTCACAATGGAGGAGCTCAACTCTCTCATGGGACAGCTATGCCAAACAATGCTTTTCTTCCCTCTGATGGATCTGAGTAGTCCCCTACCATCACCAGCCTTCACATTATGGCCTCAAGTGAACCAACCCACTTCCACAACAGTGAACCCACAAAATATTCCTCCATCAAATCAGAATGCAGCTATGGACCTGTTAATAAAGGAGAAGAACCAAACCATAGGCTATCAAAAAGAATTCAACGCTGACCTAGAAAGCTTCTTGGAAAAGCTAGGAGTCCCCAAAACATCAGTCCTCCTCATACAGGAAGCAAGGGTGATCGAGTTTAAAGAGTATTGCGGAGAAATGCTTATTGCTCTATTCCCCCAAAAAGCTTATAAAATGCAAGCTAAATCTCCAAGTTCTATCATCTCCAAGCTTAGGGAACTCAGCACTTGCAATAAGCCCTGTAATGGGATGACTGAAACCAATCCTGGTGGGAAAGTGGAAGGGACTCAAGAGGAAGACCCCAACTCAAAATCAGTTGTTGTTGAACTTATTAATATGGAATGCTAGAGGGTCCAACAGTGTTGAATTCCATAGACACTGCACCTCCTTGGTGAAATTGCATAAGCCTGGAGTCCTTGTTCTCCTGGATACAAGAATGACAGATCACACGCTGTCACACCTCCTTTTTACGCCCCAATCCCGAGGGATAGAGGCATAAGGGATTTTTTCCATTTAAAGTGACATTATTCAAAATGGGATTATTTATTTGTTTTAGAGTCGCCACTTGGGAAAGGTTTGACTTTTGGTGTCCCAAGTCACCGGTTTATCTTGAATCCCAAATCGAGGAAATTTTCGACTTTCCAAATGAAGTTTGCGAACCAGAAACTCTAAGTAAGGAATTATGTTGACCCGAGGGAAGGTGTTAGGCACCCCCGGATCCCGTGGTTGTAGCACGGTCGCTTAAATTATTGTAATGATTAAATATCTGATTTTAATACATGTTATAATTTATGTGCTTTTATTAACTTTAAACCGCTTTTATTATTTATTTTTTTAATAGAATTGCAACTTCTTGAAAATGCATCTCGAGCCACGTCGCAAACAATGCACCCGTGTTTGTTAATGCATTTTGACTCCGTTGAGATTGGGATTTGGGTCACATAAATGTGCACCCGAGTTTAAGAAAGTAAATTATTAAAAAGCGTGCCTAAAGATACTAACGCGTTATTATTTTGAAAAAAGCCATGAAATTCGCTAAATGGCCCGTCCCGAAATCTAAGTATTTTAATATAAATATTTATTGAGAGCCCCGCAACTTGCATTTTTATTTGGCGAGGCTCATCTCGTTTTATTTAAAGGCCAATCTTAACGAGACTATGATTTTCTATTTATTCTTGTCTCTAAAAAAGAGAAATCCTAATGTATTCACTGAGATTATCTAGAGTCATTATAATCGGGTTACATGAAACGCACCCCCAAATTTTAGAATTAGGCATCATAACTATGTCATGGGAACCGTACCTATAGTCACAATGATTTATTAATCGCTTCTAAAGCAAGCTACGATGTTCATGACTATTTCTTTCTACTACGAACAAAAGTTTTCATCTTACACTAATTCAAAACCAAATATCAAATTTATCAATTAACTAATCACACACAAAACGACAAGCTAAAAATTTAAATAGATGAACTTCAAGTTTTAAACGTCAACATATTTAAAAATAAAAAAATGACGGACAGCATTAGAAACTTATCTTTTCGTATCATTATTGCAAGTTCTAACATGACGATTCACACAGTAAAATGGAGACATATTAACGACGAAACGTATAATCACATTCAGATCTAGCTACTTGAAACACAATGCAAACATGAAGCTAGTAAACCAAAATATCACACCATACTTTCATCAATGATTTACGTAAAAAAATAACTCCAGCATTACGTCTTCTACAGATTTTCCAAACTCGGCACTAGCGAAATGGAACGGAAATGGTCATCAAGGAACTAGCAAATCCCATGACAGATTTAAACAAATCCGATGCAGTATTATTTTCAACAATACAACGAAATGGAGACTGACCTCACATGGCAAATACAAGGACTGAATCGTACGAATTCAAGACGAAACTCGAACCGGAAAACAATGACGTTACCTCGACAAATCGACGACCTCAGCTAGAAGAAGGAGAACGGGGTTACGTCGCTGGTGGACGTGAGGCAGACTGCTACTGAAATGGAGACGGGATTGCTCGGTTGACGGATGACTGGAGGGGGACGACCAGCAGCTGGTCACTGCTGGTTGTTTTCTGGTGGTCGAACGGAAGGGAGCTGGTGGCCTGGGCAGCGACGAAGTGAAGACGAGGATGAAGCAGTAGCTCGTTGCTTCGCTGCTGCTCGAGCTGATAGAGTTGGGTGGTTCGTGGTCGCTTCTGTTGGTCGTTTGGAGGCGGCAGGACGACGAAGACGACGGGGAAGGGCTGGTGGTTTTGAGATGGACGTAAGTCGGAAATGGTGAGTTGGGTGGTGCGTCGATGGATTTTTCGACGAGGAAGGGCTGTCCGCTATATTTCTGTTAGGGTCCTCTCTTTTTGGTATATAGAAGATGAAGTAGATCACATTTTTTTAGGGTGTCTAATGGGTGTAGTCCATGTGTAAAATCTGACCAAGTCCAATGGGTCTCACGTGGGTTATGGGTTCAAAAATGTGTGTCCCCATGTGTGTCTAAGTTTTAGGGTAGTGGGTTTGGGTACGGGTATTGGACTTGGGTTGTTATGGGCTAAGTCCAAATTTTGGGCCTAAAAATTGGTCGTTTGAATCCAAATGTTATTCCTTCCCCGCAACCGTGAATAAAAGCACGATCTTATTTAATTAATCCTACGTAAGCAAAATAACTATCAAAATAAGACTGACAATTAAAACAAAAACTATTTTTTGGGTATTTTCAAGATTAAAATAACTACAAAATATTAATGACACTATTTTTTTTTTAATTTTTGTAATTATATAAAGATAAAAAATAAGGTACTATGTTTGTATTTTTTTCAAATTTAGGAGAAATACATAAACTAAAATTTATATATATATTTTTTGTAATTTTTTTATTTCGTGACGAAATAAAGTAAAAGAGTCAAAATTAGCTGAAATAGCTCTATCAAGGCTAAATTAAATATTTACGCTAAAATGCGAAAATTCTTGGGGAAGGTCAAAAATCACATGTCAACACACGCACCTAACTGTTGAGCATCAATTCTCAGCACAATTCCAATCCCTTAATGTGCGCCAATCACGTGGAATTGTGGTGATATGGAAAGAAGACCAAGTTATGCTAGGGGAGGTCTGCTCCCCAGGGTGTGCATGCAATGATCAAGGTAAGCCCCAATCACCCTAAGTGGCTTTTCTCTACTATCTATGCTAGCCCTCATTTACATGATAAAATTAGGTTATGTCAAGCCCTTAAGGATATGGTCAAAATTAGGTTATGTCAAGCCCTTAAGGATATGGCCTCTATCTATAAAGGTAGTTGGCTTATAAGAGGGGACTTCAATGAAGTCCTAAAAGCTAGGGATAAACATGGGGGGTAATAACATTAGTACTAATAGAAGGAACCGCTTCTGGAGATGCTTGAACCAATGTAGATTAGTTGACCTGGACTTCAAAGGCTCAAAATATATGTGGTCTAACAAGAGGTACACTAACAAGCATGACCTTATCCTTGAGAGATTGGATAGGTGCCTTGGCACTAAGGATTGGATTAAGCCCTTTCCAGAAGCCTTAGTCACCCACCTCCCTAGGACCCACTCTGACCACTTCCCTATTCTTTTAAGCATCTCTAGTACCCAACACAATGATCAGTGCAGACCATTTAGGCCAGAGTCAATGTGGTGTGGTCACCCTAACTTTCAAAACATAGTGCAAATAGCTTCACCTCCTCAAAGGATCTATTTGAAGCTACCAACAATTTCAAGTCAAATGTAACAACATGGAACAAATTTGTGTTTGGCAACATATTTCATACAAAGAAGCACCTTCTAGCTAGGCTAAATAGCATTCAAAAAGCTAGTGCCTACCCTTTAAGCTCCTTCTTGCAAAACCTAGAATCCAATCTTCAAGCTGAATACTTAGGAATCCTCCAAAATGAGAAAGACTTTTGGAAGCTAAAATCCAGAGTCGATTCGCTTTATCAAGGTGATGCAAATACCAAATTCTTCCACTCCACCACTCCTAACAGAAGGATGAGGAATATGATCTTTAGATTGACTGATGAGGAAGGTAACCAAATCACAGACCCTAAGCTCATCAAAGAGGCTACCAGATCCTTCTTTCAGAGTTTCTTAACTACATCCCACACCTCATCAACCCATAGGACAGTCCTCAGTGAGAATCCCCCTATAATTCTTTCTGATAGCATGAGAAAGTCCCTAGATCAACCACTTAGAACCTCTAAAATAAAAATAGCAATGAACTTCTTCAAACCACTCAAGGAACATGGTCCTGATGGGCTGCATCCTTTCTACCAAAAATATTGGTCTATCCTATCAACCCAAGTTAACTATTTCTGCCACAAAGTCTTTACTACCTAAACCATGCCTTCTGAGGTGAACAGAACTCTACTATGCTTGATTCCTAAATGACAAAATGCTACTCTTTTGAAGAGCTTCAAACCCATAGGGTTGTGCAACACTAAGTACAAACTGATCACTAAAATAATAGTTAAAAGGATCAAACCTATCCTTCATACTGTTATAGGGCCTTGTCAAGCAAGTTTCCTCTCTAACAGGAGGGCTTCAGATAATGTCATTATTGTTCAGTAGTACATCACCCATTTCCAAAAGATGAAAGGAAATAATGTAAACATGATCCTCAAAATTGATCTTGAAAAAATATTTGACGGACTTGAGTGGTCTTTCATTAGGGATTCACTCCTTTATTCAACTTCCCACTTAAGTTAGCAAATCTGATCCTCTCCTGCATCTCTACCTCTTCCATATCAATCCTGGTCAATGGTGGCCAAACTGAATCTTTCAACCCCACAAAGGGCATTAAGCAGTGTGACTCAATCTCCCCTACCTATTCATCACCTGCATGGAAAGGATTTCAAGAAACATTGACCAAACTGTTATAAGAAAAGAATGGCTCCCAATTATTATCGGTAGGAATGGACCTAAAATATCTCACCTTTTCTTTGTTGATAACCTCACATTGTTTGGAAGAGCTACAAAAAAAGAACAATGAAACTATCCTGACTACCTTAGAGGATTTTAATAAGGCATCAGGCTAAAAGGTCAACTTCTAGAAATCTAAGGTTATCTTCTGAAGACACTGCCATGAGGACTGGGCTAACACTTACAACTCATTGTTAGGAATTAGGAAAAGCAAAGACTTTGTCAAGTACCTGGGTTTCCCAATCTTTCATAAAAGACCCACCAACAGGGACTTCCAATTTATTCTTGATAACATGAAATCCAAACTAGCAGGCCAGAAAACCAAAATGATGAACATGGTTGGGCATACAACTTTGACTAAATCAAGCCTTGGAAGCATTCCCAACCATATTATGAGCTACATAAAGCTTCCATCTCGCATCTCTAACCAGATAGATAGAATCCAAAGAAATTTTATCTAGAGACAACTGCTGAAAAAAGAAAGCTTCATATGATCAAATGGGATACCATCACCAATCCCAAGGTCTATGGGGGCTTGGGAATCCAGCAAACCCACATCAAGAACAAAGCTAACATGACCAATCTATCTTGGAGGCTCTACAACAACACTGGCTCCTTGTGGGCTAGAGTCCTGATTGGAAAACACTATAGTGAGAACCAAACTAGAGCCAAACCAAAAACTAGGACTTGACAATGTATCCAAGAAAGAGGAAAGTTTGCCTTAAAGCCACTAGATGGATTGTCCACAAAGGGGATAAAGTCAACATCCTCTCTAACAACTGGATCCCAAATATGCAACGCCTCAGTAGAATCATCCAGGTGCCTTGGCAGGATAATGACCTTACCATCAAAATAAATTCTATCTTCAGCAATGGGGAATGGAATTTTGATGCCATCCAATACCCTATCCCATGGACATCAAGCATGTGCTTCAATCCACATTCATTCCCACATCCTCCAGCACTGAGGACCAGCTCATCTGGGACCTCACCAGCAATGGGCTTTTCAACTCAAAATCAGCTTACAATCTGATTAGTTCAAAAACCACACCCAATTCAAACCAAGAAGATACCTTTGGCTGGATCGGAAAACTAGGAGTCCCTAACAAGATAAAGTTCTTAACTTGGTTGATGCAGCATAATAGACTCCCCACTGCATTGCACTTGAATAACATATGATTAAATGTCAACCTTTAGTGCCACCTATGTGTCTCTGCAGTGGAAGATATCAACCATATCTTCTTTGAACTCAAAAATGCTAAGACATTCTGGAACTCCCTAACTATGTAATGTACTAATGTATCCTCCCACACTCACCTTAATTTCTCAATGTATTAATGGGAGGACATTTGGCACAGAATCAAGAACATGCAATTCAATAGTGCTATCACCTGGAAATCACTACTACCATTCTCCTTCTAGGTAATATGGATAACTAGGAATAAAAACTTTTTTGAAAAT
Source organism: Nicotiana glauca (assembly GCA_026770625.1). Lineage (NCBI taxonomy): Eukaryota > Viridiplantae > Streptophyta > Magnoliopsida > Solanales > Solanaceae > Nicotiana > Nicotiana glauca. The sequence continues at coordinate 21,240 of MU706839.1, forward strand.
AAAAAGAACATTGTTCCTTTCAAACATGCCATTTCTAGGGCCACAAAAGGTTAATACCGGTATGTAGATGATCTATATTAAATGGAAGCCACCCTCTATTGGAACATATAAACTCAACATTGATGGGGCAGCATGCCCAATATCACGAGTTGGGGGAATTGAGGGGAGGGGGGTTGTTAGGAATAGCGGGGGTAACTGGGTTATGGGCTACTTGAGAGGGATACCCCATACCACAACCATCAACGCTGAAATCCAGGATCTTCACCAGGAGCTAACTTTAGCACTCCAGCACAAGCTAACATAGCTAACAATCTCCACTGATTTCGCACAGGTTATCAGACTGATTAATTAAGGTAATTTGATTTTTAACACTAGCATTCATGAATGCAGGTCCTTAATGGTGCAGCTGGGGAATCCATCATTGGATCATGAATACAGGGAACAAAACCAGGTGGCGGCCCTCTTCGTAAAGGATGAAGAAGAGAAAAAAGTTCTTGATAGGATAGTGCTTTTGGAAATTCCTCTGATGTTTATAAATAAAGCACTATGGGCAGACATCCTAGGAATTGTATTTGTCCGTAATATAAGGATAAATAATTATGTATGTCAAGATTATGGTAACGCTACTTTAGGGAGCAGCAACTCCCAAACTTCGATGTAACTTTCCTTTTGGTTATATATATGTATCCAGTTCACCAAAAAAAGAAGAAGAGAATTTCATCTTTGCATAAAATTTGGTATTTATCATATAATATTTGATTGCGCAATAAATTTATGCATAATTGATATATTCTCCTATAATCAATATAACGTTTGGTCTCTAGCATATATAACTTATTCGAGAATCTATCAATATTTTATATCAGATAAAATGTGAGATAAGAACACATATATTAAAAATACGTGAATAAGAGTAATTAAAAACTGTTCAGAAACTAAGCTCAAAATAACAATATAAAACATGAAAATAGACAAGAGATATAGTGATAGAAAAACATGAACAATCCAAAATGCTCTCTACTGTAACTTCTACTACATCCCAAATCTTTGCTTTTTCTATCTTCTTCTCCACTCATCCTGTTTAATTTCCTCCAAACAATCATGGACCCACCAAATCAACAAAATATGCAAATTGACAAACCCGAAATCCACGCACCAACTAAATCCTTTCTTCAAACACTAACTTCAAATTTCTATCTTCCAATCCAACTTACATTTCGAATTCCCAACCCATCAACAACACTTGTGACCTAACTGATGAAACATCAAATAAGGATGATTTAGATAATTTTATTTCATTAACAGCTGAAGAGAAATCTCGACTATACACTCCTTGAAAAAATTCTATAATAGTAAAGGTCTTTGAAAAATTAGTTGGACACCAACTACTAAAAATCAAGTTAACAAATTTATCTAAAACAACTGAAGAAATTCATCTTATAGACTTGGGATGCAATTTTTTTCTTATCAATTTTCATCATGAGGAAAATATGGGTAAGACTTTACATGAAGGGCCTTGGTTCACATTAAATCACTTCCTCTCTGTTCGCTGTTGGGAGCCTAAGTTTATTGCTTCTGTAGCCCAACTAACGTATGCTGCTCTATGGGTACGCCTTCCAGAACTTCCAACGAATTTTTATGATTTTCAAATACTACGAAAGGTAGGAAGCAAGCTAGGGCAACTCCTAAAGATTGATACTTGTACAACTTGTACAACAAGAGGGAGGTACGCCCGAATATGCATTGAGGTACCATTGGAGAAACCGCTGAAAACACGTGTCCATATAGGCACTCACAAACATGTTATACTCTACGAAGGGCTAAACTTACTCTGTACAAAATGTCGAAGATTTGGGCATGCAAATTGGAGTTGTCAATTTTCACACACACCACCACTAAATTCCATACCCACTATTACTACACCTATACCACATACTTCCTCTACCACATCAATAACTCCTATAAAGGATTCCGAATGGAAAACAGCCAATTTTCCAAAAAATATCACCTGCAAGATATAATAGGAGAACTCAACGCCGACAACAAAATGAATTACACAATCTTCCTATGGAGGATCCAACGGGGAAAGGGAAGGCGGTGGACACAACAACCACACAGGTAACACCTGGTAAGGTCACAAACCCTACTCAGTTATTGCTTGCCAACACGTTTGGCAAATTAAAGAATTTGGACTCAACCCATGCAACTGAAAATAATGGGCCTGGGTCTATCACTCAATCACCCGATGGACAAATGATCCCAAGACTGTTAAAAGACGTAGTGATGGACCAAAAAGAATTTGTTGTGGCTAAAAATAGTTTTAATAATAATAATAGCACCATAAACCATAATACTAAAAATAAATCAATTATCAACAACCCTAAAATGCTGACTAATAATTCAACTTATAACAATTGTTTTAAAAATGGTAGTGACTCACCCACTGATGACCTAATAGACACTAATACTATACCCCAATCTTCTACCAAAGCCAATACAGCTGACTCACCACAAACTCCTCAAATTCCTATACACGCCACACCTGAACAAAGATCTCACAAAATCTTTACAACTTCCATTTCTGATCACCTACAAGCCGTCTCTTTGCATGCCACCCATCAATGTCCAATCACTGAACTCCCTTCCTCAAGCATACCACACTCTTCTCCAATTCCGATGGTCCATCATTATTACCCTCCATGTGACAATCCATTGCCTATACTTAACCCTACCCCTACTATACACAATGAAACCACTAACACTACTACTACAACTGTTAATCCAAACATCCTACCAAACCACAATATAATACCCCCAAATACAACTATCCACAATGCAAACACCTTGGTACACAACCTTTAGAGAAAACCACCAGATCAACCACCAACACTTTCACTTCCCACACTTGATCATGAGCGGCCCATCTCACCTACAAACTATAACTCCACTGATATACACTTCCCAAACACCACCATTGGAATATCCACTCTAATCGTGGTTAGAGATGGGGCTACAGGGATACTCTCTAATCTTTATAATGGAATTAAACAATCAGGACATAATTTTACTAATCTACAACCCAACTCATCTGGCAGATATTGTCACAGAAGTGATGTGACTAGGGATGGAAGCAATGACTCAGTCACAGTGGTCCAACATTCACATACCACTAATGCTAGAACAAACAAGGCCCTCATCATCGACCTAGTCACCATGGGCTCATCCAACATTTTCACTGCTATACAACTTCAATCAACTCATGGGGTCTCTCCCATTCTACCCATAACACCACACGGGGATGATCTATGCCCCATGGTTCCAACACATGAAATCCTTCTCACCACCATAAATGAGTTTGTATCCAACGAGCGTCCAGGAGCCAATGTCACCATTCCTGAATCCTCCAATAACTCCACCTTCATTGCCAAACGAACTAGGAGAGAAAACAAGGATTGAGTTAGAATAAATTATGGAGGAAATGAGGGAAACTAGAATAGAGTTCATATGGCTAAAGGGCTTCTATCTCTACATCCTAAAGGAGCAGTATGCAAAAATATTCATACTGAAATGCCCTCCAGAACTCATAACATGCAGTGTAAACTTTAGGGTAAATCAGAACCAACAGGAGGAGAAATATTCCATGGTAATAATTCCATCCATAAGGCAGAACCCTACAAGACAACTAAACACTCAGGCTCCATTGGGAGCAACGAGTGATATTGTTGATCTAGATGAACGTACCAACCCACAACCTATCATGAATTTAATTGTATAGAATTGTAAGTGTTTGAACAATGCATAATTTAGAAGATAATTCAGATCACTTTTGGATAATTACAGACCTGTCTTAGTGGTACTATTGGAAACACGCATGCATCATCACACAGTTTAAAAAAATGATTTTAACTTCTCACATACGGCACAAGTTGAGGCACAAGGAATGTCAGGTGGTGTAGTATTACTGTGGAATGCAGATATGGTAACAATGGAAGATCTTACAATGACTACACAGGAGGTGCACTGCATGGTCCAGGTATGGCCTAACCCTACTAAATGATTATTTTCTTCAATTTATGCAAATAACTCAACCTCTTTACGTAATATACTGTGGCAAAACCTAAAATGCATCCATGACTCATATAAAGGTCCATGGTTAGTTGGAGGGAACTTTAATGAGGTGATTAGAGAAAATAAAAAATCTGGTGGAAACACCATCAATAACACAAGGGTGGATGCCTTTGCACAATGTATTAACTATTTTAAACTAGTTGAATTAGGGTTTAAGGGTAGCCGGTATACATGGACAAATTAAAGAAGGAATGGACATACTACAATAGAAAGATTGGACAGACTCCTAGCAAATTATGATTGTCTTCAAATATTTCCTGAAACAATAGTGCAACACCTTCCCCGTACATACTTAGACCATTGCACTCTTCTAGTCACGCTTGAACCAAATAAAATACCTAGAAATAATATTTTTCGATTTGAAAAAATCTGGATAACAGACCCTTCACTCATAAATGTAATTCCACAGTCATGGAAAAATTTTCCTTCAATAGTTGAAGCTATGACTAATTTTCAACATAAAATAAATTATTGGAATAAGCACACTTTTGGAAACATTCTAGGATTAATGGAATTCAATAATCCATGCACTATCCTACTAGTAATTTCTTACAAAGCTTAGAGATACAAATAAATCATGAATTCAGTGCTCTACTAAGATAAGAGGAAGATTTTTGGAAATTAAAGTCTAGATTTTTTCACATGTCAACCTTACAGAGACGTAGACGTAATTGTATAAATTCCTTAAAAGATACTGTAGGGAATTGGACTTATGATCCGATAGAAATTCATGACCAAATCTATCAATACTACATTACTTTATTCAAAACACAACACTTAATTTCTAATCAAATAAAGGACCAATCAACAATGTAGTTCTTTAACATATGCGGATCAACAACAATTGACACAACCATTAAGGTTGATAGAAATAAAAAAAAACACTATTCTCTTTCCAATCTTTTAAGGCACCCGGGCCAGATGGACTCCATCCACATTTCTTCCAAAAATATTGGAACGAAGTGAGTCACTCAGTTATTAACTGTTGTTATAATGCTTTCAATAAAGGCAAAATTCCAGATGAACTCCATCCACATTTCTTCCAAAAATATTGGAACGAAGTAAGTCACTCAGTTATTAATTGTTGTTATAATGCTTTCAATAAAGACAAAATTCCATAAGACATTAATAACACTTATTTGTGCCTAATTCCTAAGGTAAAAAATGCAGTAGCAATCACTCAATATCGTCTTATAAGTATTTGCAACACGATCTACAAACTAATTACTAAAATCTTTGTCAATAGACTAAAACCTTTCCTACAACACATAATTGGACCAACACAATCAAGCTTCTAACAGGGTAAACGAGATTAAGACAATGCATCATCATACAGGAAATTCTTAACCATTTTTAAAAAAAAAAAAAAAAAGGAAGAACGGATCAAATGTTGCTCAAATTAGATTTGGAAAAATCTTTTGATAAGCTTGAATGGCCCTTAATAAAAAAATATACTCCACTATTTCAATTTATCACACGAGATCATTTCACCGATCATGTCCTGTATTACAATGTCTTCCATTTCTATATTGATAAATGACTCACGAACTAACTTCTTTAAACCATCTAGGGGTATTCGTCAAGAATATCCCCTATCTCCTTACATATTTATTATGTGCTTAGAACGCCTCTCAAGGAACATATTTCAATCAGTAGATTGCCTCTTATGGAAACCCATACAAATTTCACAAAATGGCCCTCGACTATCACATCTTTTTTTCACAAACGACATCATCCTTCTGTCTAAAGTAAATGATAATAGTTGCAACACCATAATTGACATTCTTAATACTTTTACTAAATTATCCGGGCAAACTATTAATTTCCAAAAATCAAGAATCTTTTCTCAAAATGATTGTAACACTAAAGCAAAACAAAATATACTATCTTGCTTTAGTATGCATGAAGGAAAACAATTTAGAAAATACTTAGGTTTCCCCATGTTTCAACAAAGACCTAAGAAGTCTGATTTTCAATTTTTGTTAGATAATTTAACGACCCGACTAGTTATTTTGCGTTTTCGAACCCCGTTCCCTTAAATAAAACTTTTCGCACTTGCTTTAGCTAATTTATGACTTGTGGGGATGGTTGGTTCGGAAGTTGGAAGAGTTTTGAGTAAGAATATGTCCATTTACTTCTTTAAGATTTTCTAAAAAGGCCAGGTTTGACTTCGGTCAACTTTCTTGGGAAACGGAGCTGGATTCATGATTTGACGGTCTCGGAGGGTCCGCGGGAAATTATAAGACCTGGGCGTATGTCCGGAATTGGATTTCGAGGTCCCCAGCCCGAGTAATGAATTTTCTCGTGAAATAGTTAAAGTGAAGTTTTAAAGAATTAAATAAACTAAGTAATCATTAATTTCCTAGGTATTAGGCTCGTATTTTGGTTTTGAAACTTGGTACAGGTCCGAAATATCAGTTAAGACTTAACCGTAAAATTTGGTGTCAATCCGAGTAGTTTAAGGGCGTTTTGACCCGTTAGAAGGAAATTAAGAACTTGGAGTTTAATAGATTGATTCATTTGGTTTTAGGATGTGATTCCTAGATTTAACGTTGTTTTGAGTGATCCGAGAGGTCGAGTAGGTCCGCCTCGTGATTTCAGACTTGTCGGTATGTTCGGACGGGACACGAGAGCCCCAAGCGTCAAATGATCGAGGCTCGAGTGAAGTTATAAGTTGAAGAAAAGACTTAAGGTTGCTGCTTCTGTCATAACCGCATCTGCAGTTCTTGGATCGCAAAAGTGGGACCGCAGATGAGGTCGAAATCTCACAGAAGCGGAAAGGGGCCAGGCCCAAGGAAACCGCAGAAGCGGCCCAGGGACCGCAGATGCGGTCAAGCTCCCTCTTGCCCAAAGCCGCAGAAGCAGACAACAACCGTAGAAGCGGTATTCGCAGAAGCAGAAAAAGCACCGTAGAAGCGTAAATAGCTGGGGGCAGAGGCTTCATTTAATACGAACTCAAACCTCATTTTATCATTTTCACTCTACACTTAGGCGATTTGGGTGGTTCCAAAGAGAGGGTTTCAACACAACTTTGTAAGGTAAGTAATCCCCCTTCATCCTTAGCTTAAACACATGTATATTAGGTAGATTAAACACTAAAAACTAAGTAAAAATCAAGGATGAGAGCTAGACCCAGGGTTCTAATAAAACTAAGATTTAATCATGTATTTTGCCATGTAATGAACTAGAAATCATATATTTGTGATCCTTAGGTGATAGAGAACAATTTTATTCGAAAAATCTCAGAATCCGGGCGCGTGGGTCCGGGGTCAGAATTTAGGAAACTTGTGAAAAAAGGTTGGGAAATGGCTTAAATAGCTAGAATTCGATCTTGTAAGCTTATATTGATTAGTTCTCACTTCCTTTAACTAGTTTGTGATCGTTCGACTCCGACTTGAGGGCGTGGGCTTGTTTTTTAGATTTGGAAGTGCGCTTTGGGGCGAGGTGAGTCTCCTTTCTAACCTTGTAAGAGGGAATTATTCCCTTAGGTGAGTTAATTGGTTATGTGCTCCTAATTGTGGGGGCTACGTACGCACGAGGTGATAAGAGTCCGTGTGTAGCTACTATTATGCTATTGTCCGGGTAGTCTAGGACCCAAAAGCATGTTATACTTGGAATATCTGTAATCCTATGGACATTTGAATTTCTTAAATTAAAGTGAATTAGTGAATGAATTTCTAAAAGGGTTTAAACTTCATTTTCTTAAATTGTTAGCAGAGGATTGGCCTTCATTTGAATAATTACTACCCGATAAATTCTTAATATGCTATTTGAGAATGTATTTTATGTGTTCCTGCGTCGCATGTATGATTCGCGACCAGGGTGGTTATTTATTTAAATTTTACCGCGTCGCATGTATGATTCGTGAGCGGGGTAATAGATGCATCTATGGTTCGAGCCGTTCGACCCTCGGCAATGCACATTTACTCTTTTATTGGATCGGGTCGTACCTTCCTCGGTGGTTAATTTGTGTATGAGTTATCTAGCTTTCTACCTGTGGTTCAAACTTAAGAATTGTTTAAATATTTATATATGAATGGATTATGGAAGGTTAATGGAAGGATTTCCATTTCATACTTGGTAATTTTATGACTTAAGTTATGCCTGCTTGTTATAATTATTCTCATTATTACTTGACCTTAGTAAGTATCAAGTCGACCTCTCGTCTCTACTTCTTCGAGATTAGACGGGATACTTACTGGGTACATATTGTTTATGTACTCATGCTACACTTCTGTACTTAAATGTACAGGATCTGAAGCAGGTGGATCTGGATACTACTCTGGTGCACATCAGTGAGCACCCTTGGGACTTCTACGGTGAGCTGCCTCTCTTTCATGCCGATCCGCAACCGAAGAAGTCTTTCTTTGTACTTTTGTTTCTGTCTATCCTGATTCAGACAGTAGGATAGTATATTATTCTTTTGTGTATATTCTACTAGTCGCCCGTAGCTTGTGACACCAGGTTCTGGCACACACATCAGTAGACATTTATTTTTGGGTTGTATAACCATTATGATACATTATTGGTCACTTCTGGTCTTAACTTAAATTTGAAAATCCGTTATACTTAGTTTTGGTAATAGTAACAATGAGAACTTAATTAAAATTCCGCGTTGGTTGGCCTGACAATGGTGTCGGGCGCCCTCATGACCTATTATGGAAAATGGGTCGTGACAGATAACTTCAGGGCTAGACTTGCAGGTTGGAAAACAAATCTCCTATCACTCCAAGGAAAAATTACCCTCATTAAATCAACACTCTCTACTTTACCAAATCACATATTGCAATCCCTAAAAATATTATTCATAAAATGGAGCAATACATGCGCAATTTCCTATGGGGAACTACACAACAAAAAAAAAATATTCACTTAGTAAATTGGAAAAGAGTTATCATGCCCAAAAATTTAGGAGGTCTAGGTATACATAGACTGGATTTAAAAAATAAGGCATTACTGGCAGGATTACCATGGAGAGTATTTCATTCGCCTACACCACTATGGGAACCCACTCTTATTCAGAAATATAAGAACAAACGTGTAATAGAAAACTCGTCTCATATTTGGCACACTATTATTTCAGGATGGAAAAAATGTCAACATGGAATTCAATGGAAAGTAGGTACAAATTCAAAATTAAACTTCTTGATGGAGGCATGGATTGCTCCAAACACAACACTTAGATCTTTACTACATGGTCATATACCTTTAGATCATACTACGTGTTCATACCCAATTTTTTTCTAATTATTTTTATACCCAAATATTTTCAAAATAGCATATTGGTGCATATATAAGCAGATTCAAGAGTTTTGACATTTTTAATAATTTTTTTAAATCAATTTATTGCCTATTTTTACACAACAAAATCCAATAATTATTCTCAAAATTATTATTTTGGTGAATAATTCATTTTATTTTCACATTTACACCTAAATATAATTAAAGTAATTTTTGCATATTTTTTTACAAAATTAGAGCCTATCTTGTAGTTTATGACATTTTATGTTTATAAAATTAATCCCATCATTTTTTAATTAATATTTATATAATACTTGTTTACCCAGTATGTTTAATTTATTTTTAAAATCAGTATTATTATTTTATATAAAATTAAAAGGGAAAAATTGGCTATTTACGATTTGGCCTTTATTGCATTTCAATTATATCCAATGTGGCACCCCATTTCAGCCCCAATTTAAAACCCAATTACCCAGCCCAATTAACATGCCTACCCGACCCAGTACATGATGAACCGACCCAAACCATATCCCTTTTAAATCTCGGCCGTTGATCATTAGATCAACGACCACCGTTACTTCTTGCCTTTTTTAATTCACACAACCGCCTAACCCTATCTCATTTTCCCAATCCGCCGCCCTCAAACGCTCTCGTCTCTCACCCACTCAAAACCCTAACAGTCGCCTACCTCTTTTCAACCTCAAACCCACCGGAATCCATGGCTAATCTAACCATGGACGACCTCTACCCATCATCTGCTGCTCTCACATGCTTGGTGCCTGAAGATTCGAAGGCCAGTCTTCGAGGATCTTCACCCATACCTTCATCGATTTAAGATTTTTGGCCATTTCTGGCCCTGCTCTAGCGTATCTTAGCCTCCTGAGCCTTCCGACCATATCGACTCAGATCTGATTTCGTGACTTCCAAGCCTTTCTCATCCTTTAGGGTTCTCAGAAACCCTAGCCTATTCAAGGTTCTTTACATCTTATTCGTTTAGATCTGTGCTAGATCTATGTTGTGTGTGATGTTTAAAGCAGTTTCCCCAAATATCCTTTTTTTTTCAAAACCCTTTGATTTTAAATTAGGTTTTCTAAGTCTGTTCAATTCATCTGCTTAGCATCTCTAGGACTAGTTGGTATTGAAAACCCTAATTTTCGAGATTTATTTAAGTTTCTGAGTCTACATGTTAGTGTTCATTTGATTTACTGCTTAAGTGAAAACCCTAATTTTTAGGGTTTATTTGAGACTCTAAGACTGTTTATGTGTTTATCTGCTTATTTTCTCTAAATCTGATTTATTCTGGAAAACCCTAGTTCTTTGGGGGTCTGTTTGAGTTCCTGAAGTTCTTCATCTGTTCTAGATTGCTCGATCTGATTCTTTTACTTTAGCATGTAATTCTTTTGGTTCTAAGCTCTTGCTACTTGTCAAACTCGTCTATGATTCTCACTCGACTCTTTGCATGCTTCTGATCCTTTGTCTTTCACGGAAACCCAACTTACGTGGCTATCATGTGATTATGCTCTTTGTCATGAGAACATCCTCACATGCCTAAGGCTATGCATTCCTTTATATTTTAAATTTCCCTCTCAAATTAGCCATTAATTATGGGCCGACTTCAAATCTCTTTGTGTGATTCTGATTGCACTCTTGTAATTGATTCTTTCCTTATTGTACTGATTTTCCTGCTTTTCAGACCTATTTGAATGCTTGCCTTGAAATCTCGACCCATGCCTTTCCTACTCAAGTTGATTGATTCCCTTACCTTGATTATATTGGTATT
>MU706839.1:33754-52617 GCA_026770625.1 Nicotiana glauca
GGGGGGGGGGGACTTTACTTTTCTTGCATCCAAGGGGTAGAAATCATGACTTAAGATTTTATTTTTTATCAAACTAGAAATCCTGCCTATAGTGTCTTTAATACTAATTCAATCACATAGAGACCATGCCTATAGGATTTAACGCAAATCACCTAGAAAGCATGTCCATAGGATTTAACATCCACATTCTGTAATTACGCATATAGCAATCATGCCTATAGGCTCTTGCATTTCTGCATACATAAGTGTCATTAGGCAAACCGTTATAGGCTTAACAACAAAGTAGACATCATGTGTATAAGACTCCCATTAATGTCATGAAAGGGTGTTAAAATCAGTAGACGTATAGAAAGTATGCCTATAGGAAATCGCGTCTTTAATAGTCTCATTCGTTTCTAAAACATTACCTATTGCTGAACTCGTATCTATCTAAAACTGGTAATTTTCTACTTCTTTCCTAAAACCCGCTAAAATTGGTAAACACTTTCTAATAATTAATCTGCACTTCCTGAAGCTTGTAAACCTTTTCATCGGTCTGCATCTTTTCTGAAACAACTGGTAATTCTTCTTTCTAAAATTAGTTTGTATCTTTTCCCTTTGTCAAAACTGATAATTTTTTTTCTCTAAAATCAACTTGCATCTTTTTTGAAACTACTGGTAACTCTTTGCATCTTTCCTGAATTAATAGATCTTACATCTATTTATTATTCAACACATAGACAAAGGGTTGGCTAACTAATGAATTGGGTCAGTCCATGACAATTGTATCCGAGTTGCCTAATCCAGACTTTCTATCTAAATGCATACGTCGAACCAGTCCGCTCGCTGTTTAATTTTAATCTAAGACCAAATCAGTATTTTTCAAGGCATGCTAAACTAAATGATTGTTTGACTTCTGGGGTTAATTTGAGCCTTGTTTGCTTGTCTGTTCTACCTTTTTATGGATATTTGTTTTGAATGTCGAGCTAGAATTTTATCCTTTGAACTCCATAAAGGCCCCCATCCCTTTATTTCCCCTTTAGGATTAGAAGTCCTAATACCCCAGGACTGATAGGATTGGGACGGGTAGTACCATGCGATAAGTAAACGATACCGTTCCGCGCTTTAATACCTTAATGGGGTGGGAAGGGTAGATATAGAGATGACGATTACACGATAACACTCCGCGTATAATTGAGTACCAGTGTTGTGCGAATGATCCATGTAATGTATAAATCTAGGACCCCCTTTCTTTTTTTTATTAGTTTAAAAAAAATTCTGAATCTTTAAAGATATTGCATTTTCTGCTTCTCACATGATTTTCGGATTATTTGCACTAAGTACTTGACCTTTTCCTCTATCTGCACCTTTTTTCACAAAAAGAATTGCTCCTTTTCTAAAAATTTCAGCACTTCTTTCAACCTTTTGTGCTTCTTGTACTTGTTTGTTTACGTTTGCATCTAAAGTCACAATTATAGCATGGCCGGGAACCACACTAGTGGATCTTGAGGGGTGCCTAACACCTTTCCCTCGGGATAATTTCAAGCCCTTACCCAAAACTCTGGTTTTCATCTTTAATTTTTTTTTTATAAAAAGTGTCCTAATGCACTATAATCATTAGGTGGCGACTCTCCAAACTCTTAAAAAACCCAATTCCCAAAGTGGGAAAAGAGTTGTCTTCCCGAATGTCGTGAACCCGATTCCGCTTTAGGAAAAAAAAAGGGGGTGTCGACAGCATGGCGACTCTGCTGGGGATTCTTTAGGCTTTTACCATTGCATGCTATACGTGACTTTATTGCTTTCTTTTATTTAATGTCTTTATTTGAAACTGACTTGTTTCTTTTGTTCTTTTTTTTATATTACTTTCACTTACCGCTTTCCCATCAATATTGTTGTAATTTTTGAGCAATCATTGTAAACTTTATTGTATCAACGTAAAAATACATGTCAATATGTTTCATTCTTGTAAATTGCATCTTCAACATCATACTCCACTCGCGCCAAAACAAAATCCTATAGCAGCGCTTATAATGAGTGGTTGCGCTCTTCCGATATGATCACCCCTAAATGTGGCAAAGGCATATTTGCGGTAAAACCAGTCAATCAATGGTGTAGTCGAAGGTTTCGTGCCTTTCCCTCTTGAGTCGTCCGCTCAAGGCTACCAGTCTAGCACTTCAAAATAGAAACCTTATTCCATTTAAATCGTACATGCATCATGGTCAAACCTAGCCGAGTTAGCTATGTTGTCCACATAATGACTCATTGAGATAGCCTTGTCCAAAGTCCACCGGGTTTCCTTGAAACCCAAACGGATACCTCCACGTTCTGTGCATTTATTTGGAGAACTTAAGTGCTTTGCTATGCTAATTATTGATTTAAATAGTCGAGTCTAGTGGGGGTAAGGGACTAACACTCCGTTTTGTAGAAAATGAGGCACGAGATCCCCAGATTTGGCATGGTAACCAACATTCATCCAAGGCTGCTGAACTGGTGGAACGACCTCCATTCAAGTGATCAAACACTCGTTCGCAAGTACCTAGGAAATCTGCCTTCTCTCCTAGAGATTCAGCCTAACAACAGAATCATAGAGGCTGCAACGTTGTTCTGGGATAGCGATAAATCTGTGTTCCACTTTGGCGATCTAGAAATGACTCCTTTACTTGAAGAGATAGGGGGTCTAGATGGAGTTCCTTGGGAGACTCCGGGTTTGCTTATGCCAGAAAATCGCAAAGGAAGAGGTTTCCTTAAGATGATGGGATTGAAGAAAAACCCAGACTTAACCTGTTTGAAAGACTCCTACATCCCGTTTGACTATCTATCTGAAAGGTACGGCTATAGCAAGTCATACCGCACCTATTAAGACGAATTTGCTATCACCTCATTGGGGCATGTCCATAGAAGGGTTTTTGTTTTCATGTTTTGATTTTTGGGGATGATCGTGTTCCCTATGAAGAAGGCTAGGATCCACACCAGACTAGCCATGGTAACCAAAACTTTGATGGAAGGGATTGGTGGTCAAACTTTCAGCATAGTGCCCATGATCATCGCTGAGATATACCGCGCCTTGGACAAATGTCAACAACAAGGTAGTCATTTTGAGGGTTGCAACTTATTGATTCATCTTTGGCTCATGGAACACCTCCAAAAAGGAGAATACCGACAGGAGATCCTACACAGAGATTGGGATGATCATATCGCCTTCCACCAACCGAGGCGTATGGATTATATGCCAAAGATGTTCGCTCAGCCAGAAGATGCCAGAGTGTGGGTAGAATTGTTCGAAAATATGAAAGAAGACCAGGTGCAATGGATGTTTGAGTGGTTCCCTACGAATGAATTCATTGTTCGATCTCGAGATGCACCATTTCTCATACTGATTGGTTTGAGAGGGACTTATCCTTACGTTCCTCTCCGATCCATGAGGCAAGCTAGAAGAAAAAAATCATACCGAGGGTCGATAAAACAAGTCACCTCAGGGCTGACTTCCAGGACGATGATAGCCCTCACCGGTGCGAAGCCCAACATTTGTGGCATTGCAAAATCATTTTGGGGAAGGAATCCATCCAGTCAGACAAGTACCATACCGGTTGCGTGCCGCATTATTCGAGTTGGTTAGACGACGATGTCATGGGTCAGCCGAGATTCGTTCAAGGTAACAGAATTATTGACGAGCATGCCGAAGCACAGATTAAGTATAATCAACTGCGCAAGAGAATTCGAGAGTGTGAAGGTGAGCATTAGGAAATACAAGAAGCCCATCAGAAATTAATCGAGGAGTGGAAAGAAATGGCTGTCAGTGCCAACAACTACTAGGATATTTAGAGCGGGGTCTAGTAGAGCTGGAAGGAAAGTTTATCAAGAGGATCAAGGACTGCCAAAACGCTGAAGGAAATGCGGGCGGACATCTGGCCCGAGCCTACTTACTGCTAGGACTACGCGAGTTGGTGGAGCTGTTCGAGGGAGACAAGGATGACAAATCTGGGGAAGGTCCTTCTGGGACTAAGTAGTTAGGAGTCCTTTATTCTGCCTTAATGATGTAATAAGGCCAACGGCCGCTAGTGACATTTATTTTCTGTTATTTAGAGTCGTTTCAAATTCGTCTTATTTTTATCAATAAAATGAGGTATTTAGCATTATAAGTTCTCCGAAACTATTTGTCGCTAGGCCTACCTTGGGCACAATAAGGCACCAAAATTAGGACGTGATTTATATTCTCGCACAATGTGTTTAAATACTGCAATACTTTTCTCTCAGAACCTGCGCTAACTTGTTATGTTTTTTGTTTTTTCTTTTATTTTTACTCCCCTCCCCAAAGGTTAGTTCGTTCATTCTGGCACCATCAGCATACTTTACAAGATCCAAGGGCCCTCCACCTCCTCCACCTCCGAGTCCTGTCCGGAACAAGAACAAAGGCAAAATGGGAGATACAAGCGCCAGAAAGGAGATTGAGATTCCTCAGGGTACCCCGGTTGCTAAGGAAACTACTGCACAACTGGAACAAAAGTTGTTGAAATTCCTAGAAGAACTGGATCAGGTTCGGAATTTGGCGAACCTATCATTTTCCCTCACCGCTCCTGATGTCAACACCTAAAATCCCGCACCTCCATAAAATACCCCGCAACCACAGATACAACCCACTCATACCTGCAACATATGCCACACTCCAAATAACACTCCACTACTTATTCCCGAGCCACTGAACACCACCAACGACCATCTCCACAACACTCTTATTTTCGTGGATACTGTACCCAACTACACCCAACCAATCTCGAATGCACCTGATTCTGATGAAAAGGACTCCCTCGTCAGGAACTTAGCGGTATAGCTCAAGAAATTAACTAGCCGAGTTCAGGGCGTGGAAGGTAACATAGGCATTGAAGGATTGAATTACGAGGACTTATGCATTCAACCAGATGTTGAACTTCCGGAGGGGTACAAACCTCCCAAGTTCGAAATGTTTGATGGAACAAGAGATCCCAGAGTCCACCTGAGGACCTATTGCGATAAGCTAGTGGGGGTCGGAAGAGATGAGAAGATCCGTATGAAGCTCTTCATGAGAAGCTTAAAAGGAGATGCACTATCCTGGTACATCAGTCAATACCCCAAGAAATAGACGAATTGGGTAGGAATGGCATCAGACTTCATGGATAGGTTCTGGTTTAATACAGAGAAAGCACTAGATGTATTATACATACAGAATTTGAAGAAGAAACCCACCGAAACATTTTGCGAGTATGCTACTCGTTGGAGGTCAGAAGCTGCAAAGGTCAGGCTTGCCCTAGAAGAAGAGCAAATAAATAGATTCTTCGTCCGGGCTCAAGATCCTCAATATTGCAAGAGGTTGATGTTGATCGAGGGTCAAAAGTTCTCTGATATCATCAAACTCGGAGAAAGAATCGAAGAGGGCATCAGGAATGGTATGGTTACAAATCTTGAAGCATTGCAAGCCACCAATAAGGCTTTACAAACTGGTGGCGCGTCCAAGAAGAAAGATGTAAGTGCCGTGATGGTCGTACAGGGAGCCAAATCACCACCAAAATACCACACTTACCCATCACCTCCACTTACATATCAGCCTATCCCAAATTACCAAGCACCCGCACCCTCCTATCCACCTCCTGTTTACCAGTCCTCTCCACCTCTCACATATACCCACCTCGCCCAGATACTCTCAACCAACACCTGTTTACCAAGCTTGTAACGCTCAACCCTCTCACTATCAATCACCACCCACCTGTCAAAAGTTTTCAAGACCCAGACCAAATTTTGATCGTAAACCTCCCAGACAATACACAGCCATCGCAGAACCAATTGGCCAGTTATATGAAAGACTTAAATCTACTGGCTACGTCAGTCCTATCCCTGCCAAAGTTCCAGAAAATCCCTCCCAGTGGGTCAACCCGAACAAGACTTGTGCGTATCACTTCGGCGTGAAAGGTCACACCCTTGACGAATTCCATTCATTGAAAGACAAGATTCAGACCCTGATCGATAATAAAGTCATTGTAGCAAAGGAGCATGCTCCTAATGTTCGTAATAGCCCCTTGCCTAACCACAAATTTGGAGACATTCATATGATCGAGATCGAGGATGATTGGGACCCTAAAGGGTCGATAGGTTTGATTGCTGAAGGGGATGAGCCAAAGAAGCCAGTGGTTATCCTTAACCCAATTGTCGTGCAGAATCAGCCCTCCAGGGACGACGAAGTAAATATGTCTATACTTTTTGAACTTGAAGTGCCTCCTTCTGCGAAGGCGTCCGGGCCAATCGAAGTTGAATTTGGAGTTCCAAAGGCACCTACACCCTTTTAAGTTGTTGTGTTACCACCAAGGGTGCCTATTCGGGTGGCAATGACTGACATGACACCATTCCACTCAAATGCCATACCATGGGATTACACCACCGAAGCTAGGAGGAAAGGAGACAAAGACAGGAGAAACAATTGCCGCGCAAGGAATGACGAGAACAGGAAGGTTCTACACCCCAGAGCACCTAGCTGAGTCCGGTAAGCAAGCCTCGGGATGTCACATTGAGACAGGACCCGACGATCTTTGGAGTAAAATACAGGCTAAGGAATACTCGGTACCTAAACAGTTGAACAAAACACCGGCACAGATATCTATCCTGGCTCTTATGGAAAGTTCAGACGCTCACAAGAATGCCTTAATGAAGATACTGAGCGAAGCCTATGTGCCCAGCAATATAACCGGGGGTGAGATGGCGAATATGGCGGGGCAAGTGCTGGAGAGCCACAAAATAACCTTTCACGAAGACGAATTGCCGCCAGAGGGTTTGGGTCATAACAAGGCACTGCACATCACCGTGCAATGCGAAGATTATTTTATCACTAGGGTTCTGATCGATGGGGGATCGAGCCTCAACATCTGTCCGCTTGTAACTCTCAAAACTTTGGGGAAAGGCCTACACGAGATCAAAGACGGGGATATCAATGTAAAAGCCTTCGACGGGTCCCAGAGATCTACTATTGGAGAAATCAGCCTTTGCCTGCAAATGGGGACAACATGGTTCGACGTCGACTTCCAAGTGATAGACGTCCCAACATCCTACAACTTGCTGTTAGGGTGCCCCTGGATTCACCCTGCCAGAGCCGTAGCATCGACCCTGCATCAGGCGGTAAAGTTCGAATGGAATCACCAATAAGTGATCATTCATGGCGATGGTAGTAACCCCATATATAGTCGCCAGATCATCCCAATGATTAGGGGTAGAAGGAAAATAGGTGGAGAGACATACAACCGCATCAAAAGGGTCAACGCTATAGACAAGGACAAGTGGTGGGACAACAAGATCGAAAGTATCCTGAATTGGTGTGGCTAACAGCCCGGAAAGGGACTCGGTAAAAATCTTCAAGGGATCACTAAGCCCATCAAACTGAAGAAGCATGGCACTACCTTTGGCTTAGGGTATGATTATACTTGGAAAGAATTCCAGAACTGGTTTCCACCATGGCACGGCCCCTACTATCCATTGGAGTTTCCAATACCTAGCCTGGAGCAGACCTTCCAGCCAGCAGATACTATATATGGGTCAGAAGAAGATGAAGCATTGGCAGCCATGAAGAATTTGTTCCTAGAGGATGATGATATGGACTGCTGTGTTCTTTTTAAGGAGGAGGGGGAGGAAGGCCCTTCCATACAAACCGCAAGCAGAGGAGACCGCCTCAGCAATTGGTCAATTAGGACCGTCCGGGCCCAGAAGGCTTCGGGGTAGCAAGGCTAAACAGAAGCACCATACATCTCATTTTATTTTACTAGTTGATTTTCTTTCCGCATTGTCTTTAATTTTGAAAAGAGCTCCGATGTTTCAAACACTTATGAATTTAATCAAAAGCATTTCAGTTTATCATATATCTCGCACTTATTATCTTCTCTATCATTTACTCTATTTTCACACAGCATTACTATTACTTATCTTGACGACGAACCAACGACTGTGACTTGCAACGAGACAACGCAACAAAAGGACATAGACTCAGAAGAAGATGAAATAACTGAAGAGGTCATTAGAGGGGTTGAGAATTTTGAGAATAGACCCAAGTCCAACCTGGAAGAAACTGAGGTCATTGATCTGGGAAATACAGAAAATGTCAAAGAAACTCGCATCAGTGTTCATTTGTCGCCATCAGAAAAGGAAGAGTATACAAAATTTTTAAAAGAATATGAGGACATATTCGCCTGGTCGTATGATGATATGACTGGTCTCAACACGTCCATTGTAGCTCACAAACTGCCAACAAATCCAACTTGTCCACCGGTAAAACAGAAGCTCAGGAAATTCAAGACCGACATGAGTTTGAAAATCAAAGAAGAGGTTACTAAGCAAGTCAAAGCCAAGGTTCTCAGAGTGGTAGGGTATCCAACATGGTTAGCCAACATCGTGCCAGTACCAAAGAAGGACGGGAAGGTTAGAATCTGTATCGACTATCGGGATCTCAATCGTCCAATTCCCAAAGATGACTTCCCCTTGCCAAACATACACATTCTTATCGACAACTGCGCCAAGCATGAGTTGCAGTCTTTCATTGATTGTTTCGCTAAGTATCATCAGATATGGATGGATGAGGAAGATGCAGAGAAAACGGCTTTCATCATGTCGTGGGGAATGTATTGTTACAAAATGATGCCATTCGGGTTAAAGAATGCTGGCGCCACATACATGAGAGCCATGACTACTATCTTCCACGACATGATACACAAGGAGATCGAGGTATATATGGGTGACGTTATCATCAAATCCAAGAAAGCCACTGATCATATGGAAGACCTGAGAAAGTTCTTCAACAGACTGAGAAGGTATAACCTAAAACTGAATCCCGCCAAATGTGCATTCGGGGTTCCCACCGGAAAACTAATGGTTTCATCGTGATCCGTCAAGGGATAGAATTGGATCCATCAAAGGTCAAAGCCATTCAAGAATTTCCACCGCCAAAGAACAAGAAGGACGTGATGAGTTTCCTGGGGAGACTCAACTATATTAGTCGGTTCATAGCTCAGTCCATAGTCATTTGTGAACCCATCATTAAAATGCTAAAGAAAGACGTTGCTACTAGATGGACCGACGATTGTCAGAAAGCCTTTGACAGAATCAAGGAATACCTGTCAACGCTGCCAATCTTGGTTCTTCCCGAGCCAAGAAGACCTCTATTTCTTTACCTAGCGGTATTGGATGGAGCATTCAGTTGTGTCCTGGGACAACATGATGAAACAGGGAGAAAGGAGCAAGCCATCTATTATCTCAACAAGAAGTTCACCCCGTACGAGGCCCGGTATTCTCTATTAGAGCGCACCTGTTGTGCTCTAACTTGGGTAGCTCAGAAATTAAGGCATTATTTTTGTGCCTACACTACCTATCTCATATCTAGGATGGACCCATTGAAATATATTTTCCAGAAGCCCATGTCCACTGGCAAGCTCACCAAGTGGCAAATCTTGTTGAGTGAGTTCGACATTGTTTACGTGACTCAGAAAGCAGTCAAGGGATAAGCCATAGCAGATAACCTTGTCGAGAATCCCATTGAAGGAGAATACGAACCACTGAAAACATATTTTCCTGACGAGGAAGTGTCATTTATAGGAGAAGATATTGCAAAATCCTACGATGGTTGGAGGTTGTTTTTCGACGGAGCTGCAAATTTCAAAGGAGTCGGCATAGGGGCAGCCTAGTATCGAAAACCGGCCAGTATTACCTGGTATCCGCCAAGCTCAGGTTCCCTTGCACAAACAAGATGGCTGAATACGAAGCTTGCATCTTGGGACTCAAGATGGCCATTGACATGAACATTCAAGAGCTGCTAGTGATCGGGGACTCAGACCTGCTCATACATCAAGTTCGAGGAGAATGGGCCACCAAAAACTCCAAGATACTTCCTTATTTGCATCACATACAGGAGTTGAAGAAAAGATTCATAAAGACGGAATTTCAGCATGTCCCTAGGATTCAGAATGAGTTCGCTGACGCATTAGCTACTTTATCATCCATGATCCAGCATCCAGATGCAAATTTCCCCATCCCAGTAAGGATTTATGATCAGCCGGCTTATTGTGCTCACGTTGAGGAAGAAGCAGACGGAAAACCATGGTTCCACGACATCAGAAGGTACTTGAAAATAGGGAAGTATCCAGAACTTGCTAACGCCACTTAGAAACGCACACTTTGGAGATTATCCAATAATTTCTTTCACAGTGGGGGAATCCTGTATAGGAGGACTCCCGATTTGGGTTTGTTAGGTTGTGTCGAAGCAAAAGAAGCAACCAGACTATTGGACGAAGTGCACGCAGGGACCTGCGGGCCACACATGAATGGTTTTGTCTTAGCAAAGAAGATACTCCGAGCAGGTTATTTTTGGATGACTATGGAAACATACTGTATTCAGTGCGTTCGCAAGTGCCATCGCTGTCAGATACATGCAAACATGATAAAGGTGCCTCCAAACGAGCTTACTGCAACAAGCTCACCATGGCCATTCGCCGCCTGGGGAATGGATATCATCGGACCTATCGAGCCTGCCGCATCAAATGGGCACAGATTTATCCTGGTGGCAATCGATTATTTTACTAAATAGGTTGAGGAGCGTCTTACAAAGTAGTGACTAAGAAAGTTGTGGCAGATTTCATCTGTGATTGTATTGTTTGCCGATTCGGGGTTCCAGAATCAATCATCACTGACAATGGTTCCAATCTCAACATCGACTTGATGAAAGCAATGTGTGAGGCATTCAAGATCAAACACAAGAACTCTACAGCCTACAGGCCTCAGATGAATGGAGCTGTAGAGGCAGCCAACAAGAATATCAAGAAGATACTAAGGAAGATGGTCGAAAGTCACAAACAATGGCATGAGAAGTTAGCATTTGCCTTGCTGGGATATCGCACCACGGTCCGCACATCTACCGGGGCAACTCCCTACATGCTAGTTTATGGTACAGAGGCGGTCATTCCCACCGAGGTAGAAATTCCTTCCTTGAGGATCATACAAGAAGCAGATTTGAACAACGCAGAATGGGTAAAAGATCGCTACGAGCAGTTAGCCCTTATAGATGGAAAAAGGATGAATGTAGTTTGCCACGGTCAGTTGTATCAGAACAGAATGTCCAGAGCCTTCAACAAAAGAGTCAAGCCAAGGAAGTTTACACCAGGGCAGCTGGTATTGAAGAAGATATTCCCACATCAAGATGAAGCAAAGGGGAAATTATCTCCCAACTGGAAGGTCCGTACATGGTTCACCGGGTTTTAACTGGAGGAGCCCTTATCCTCGCAGAAATGGATGGAGAAGTCTGGCCAAAGCCAATCAATTTAGACACAGTGAAACGATACTATGTGTAATCATATGCTTTCTCTTCATGATGTAATTTGAACTATGCCTGACCTGATTCCCGTTTAAGACGGGATACATAGGCAACCCTATGGGTTCGGTCACAATTAAATAAAAATCTCATCTCCCCCTATTATTGGAACTGGGGCAGAATTTTGTGAGGACACTCAAAATTCCGAAGATGGTCTTCAGGCGCTCATCGCCAAGGATGTCACCTCAGTAAACTGGGGTAGAATTTTGAGGAAGACCCTCAAAATTCTGAAGTCGATCTTGCATTCGTTCAGCGCAGCCGTCAGAAGTGTCAGCCCATTAAACTGGGGTAGAATTTTGAGGAGGACCCTCAAAATTTCGGAGCAAGAGAGCTTGCAGTGCTTTGAACCGCGTTGCAGTCGTTGGTTCATCTAAACAAAACTATTTTCTACTTACGTTATATTTGTTACATCATGCATAACTATGATAGCTGCTATTTAGCAACGCTACCTCAATGACACGCAACGCCGGAAGCCACGGGAAAACGAACTAACCTTTCCCCTTTACAAAACTCACGATTTTTTTTAGATCCAGGCACCCAAGTCACAAAGTTACCAAACATGTTGCGCAATCGCATTGAACCGTCGCGCCTATTCGCATTTGCTATCCACACGCAATGGCCCCAACAGCCGCAATATCACGATCAGCTATCAGCTAAGAATTTTTCTTACTATTCGCTTTTATCTTATTGCATAAGGCTACCTTTCTGCCTTCTGAGACTAAGCGTTGTCTCCATCTATATTTCCTGCATTGCATAAGGCTACCTTTCTGCCTTTCGAGACTAAGCGTTGTCTCCATCTGCATTATTTGCATTGCATAAGGCTACCTTTCTACCTTGCGAGACTAAGCGTTGTCTCCATCTGCATTTCCTGCATTGCATAAGGCTACCTTTCTGCCTTCCGAGACTAAGCGTTGTCTCCATCTGCATTTTCTGCATTGCATAAGGCTACCTTTCTGCCTTTCGAGACTAAGCGTTATCTCTATCTGCATTTCCTGCATCGCATAAGGATACCTTTCTACCTTCCGAGACTAAGCGTTGTCTCCATCTGCATTTTCTGCATTGCATAAGGCTACATTTCTGCCTTCCGAGACTAAGCGTTGTCTCCATCCTGCATTATCTGCATAAGGCTACTTTTCTGCCTTCCGAGGTTGAGCTCTACCTCCACTTGCATGGCTGAAATAACGCCACCTTATCTTTCTTGCATGGCTAAAATATCGCCACCTTTACCTACATCTTGCATGCCTGAAATATCGCCACTTTTATTTACGTCTTGAAATCGACTGAAATCTCGCCAAACTACTGTATTTAAATTTTTGGTCGGCTAAAAAATCACCATTTTTACTTTTCACATCAGCTGAAATGTCGCCGGTTTATTTAAATTTCTATCGGCTGGCCTCAAACACTTTCGTCTATCACCCACTTGAAACCCTAACAGCCGCCTACCTCTTTTCGACCTCAAACCCACCGGAATCGATGGCTAATCTAACCATGGACGACCTCTACACATCATCTACTGCTCTCACATGCCTGGTTCCTGAAGA
The DNA here is from genome assembly GCA_026770625.1 of Nicotiana glauca. Lineage (NCBI taxonomy): Eukaryota > Viridiplantae > Streptophyta > Magnoliopsida > Solanales > Solanaceae > Nicotiana > Nicotiana glauca. The sequence goes on from MU706839.1 coordinate 46,640, forward strand.
TTCGAAGGCCAGTCTTCGAGGATCTTCACCCAGACCTTCATCGATTCAAGATTTTCGGCCCTGCTCCGGCGTATCTTAGCCTCCTGAGCCTGGTTCCGACCTTATCGACTCAGATCTGATCTCGTGACTTCCAAGCCTTTCTCGTCCTTTAGGGTTCTCAAAAACCCTAGCCTATTCAAGGTTCTTTTTCGTCTTATTCGTTTAGATCTGTGCTAGATCTATGCTGTGTGTAATGTTTAAAGCAGTTTCCCCAAATATCCTTTTTTTTTTCAAAATCCTTTGATTTTAAATCAAGTTTTCTGAGTCTGTTCAATTCATCTGCTTAGCATCTCTAGGACTAGTTGGTATTGAAAACCTTAATTTTCGAGATTTGTTTAAATTTCTGAGTCTACATGTTAGTGTTCGTTTGATTTACTGCTTAAGTGAAAACCCTAATTTTTAGGGTTTATTTGAGACTCTAAGACTGTTTATGTATTTATCTACTAATTTTCTCTAAATCTGATTGATTCTGGAAAACCCTAGTTCTTTGGGGGTCTGTTTGAGTTCCTGAAGTTCTTCGTCTGTTCGAGATTGCTTGATCTGATTCTTTTACTTTAGCATGTAATTCTTTTGGTTCTAAGCTCTTGCTACTTGTCAAACTCGTCTATGATTCTCACTCGACTCTTTGCATGCTTCTGATCCTTTGTCTGTCAATGAAACCCAACTTACGTGGCTATCATGTGATTATGCTCTTTGTCATGAGAACAACATCACATGCCTAAGGCTATGCATTCCTTTATATTAAATTTCTCTATAAAAGTAGCCCTTAATTATGGGCTAACTTCAAATCTCTTTATGTGATTATGATTGCACTCTTGTAATTGATTCTTTCCTTATTGTACTGATTTCCCTGCTTCTCAGACCTATTTGAATGCTTGCCTTGAAATCTCGACCCCTGCCTTTCCTACTCAAGTTGATTGATTCCCTTACCTTGATTATATTGTTATTGGATTCTTATAGACCTTTCCTTTATTAGAGTCTGATAAACCTAGCCTCTATTACCTACTATGTACATGTACTATGCTTGAAATACTTCCTTATTAGTCATAATCAGCCTATGTGATCTCTTTCCTTGTTTAGCACTTGCATTTTACCGTTTGATTTGTAATTCCTTAAATAAGGGAAGTCTTTGATACTGTTTAATTTTAATTGACACGTGTTCCCCTAATTATTGCTGAACTGCAATCCCTACCTTATTTTCTGCCTATTTTTACACTATAAATACTCTCCTCCTTTCTCTTTGAACGAACACAAACACGAAAAAGAGAGAACACAATCCGAGTTCACAATTCACTCTCACTTAAACTCTCTCTTTCTGATACTTGCACTGATTTGGACTTTGTTTACTTTCTTCCGCACTCTTTTGCTTCTATACCGGTATGTCTCAATTAGTTTACATGCCTCAACAACAATATGTTTAATTCTGCCTATTTGTTTCTAGCATATTGTCACATGTTCCCCCCTTTCCTTTATAGTCCAGTATTTAAATTATGTATTTAAATCAGTTGTTTGTCATGAATTTCATACTTTATGAATTCCCTTACCCTTTACCCTTTGTGTGTGAGTTGTGGTTTAGGGCATAACAACACTCCAATATTGTTGTCTATGATCCTGAACTGGATTCTTTGAATTCCAAACTCAATCAAGTCTCATTCCTTTTCCCCCCTCTATGTGTCTGAGTCCTGGATTTGAGTCTAATAGTGTCCTAATCACTGTCCAGACTTTAGTCTGACCTTCAAAAGGTCTTCTCCTAACTTGTTCAACCAAAAAAGTGGTCAGGGGTGTGCCAACCTACCTTTTGGCTAGGTATGACCACCACTTGTCATGGCTCCCCAATTCCCTTTCACTTTGCACTTACTCTTAGCTATAAGGTCTGCCCCTCTCTTGTAAGTCATGCTTTGGGATCCCTGAGCTCCCTCTGAACTTGGATGCCTGAGAGCTGGCTCTTCCACACTGCACTATTCTAATGCTAATGGTATCCTGGGTGTAAGCAATGCCTGGAATCCTTGAGATTCCTTGGAACTTTGAAACACCTTGGATAAAGAGAAGGCTTTGGAAATCTGGATCTCGGAAGTGGCTCAATCGCATGTTATTAGACATTAAGGTTGAATTAGGCTCCTCGGATCTAGCTGTTAGCTTTTGATGTATCTTTTAATTTCCAGTTTGATTCATTGGTTTGTAATAATTTTGTATGAAACTCGGGAATTCTAGTAAAAGGGTGTGGGAGGGGACTTTACTTTTCTTGCATCCAAGGGGTAGAAATCATGACTTAGGATTTTATTTTTTATCAAACTAGAAATCCTGTCTATAGGTTCTTTAATCCTAATTCAATCACATAGAGACCATGCCTATAGGATTTAACGCAAATCACCTAGAAAGCATGTCCATAGGATTTAACATCCACGTTCAGTAATTATGCATATAGCAATCATGCCTATAGGCTCTTGCATTTCTGCATACATGTGAGCACGTGATTTTTGCCCTATATATGAGTTATTCTCATAAAATTCAAACAAAAGATTTTTCCTTATTTTATAATTTTTGTGAATTTCGTGTTCATTTTTTGCCTGCTATTTGTGCATGTTAAGTCATATAAAACTAAAAATATATATATGCACTTGCATTTAGGAATTTAATTTCACATTTTAGTATTAAGTAGGTATTAATTCATTTTAGAACAATTTTAAAAAAATTACAAAAATAGTTCTTAGACAATTTTAATTGATAAATATTGCATTCATCTTTAAATATTGATATTAAATAATATTAGAAGTTAATTAGGTTTTTGTTTTAGTTTTTACAAAATTAGAAAAATACAAAAAATACAAAATACAAAAATGAAAATAAAATACAAAAAGCAAAAGAAATAACAAGAAAAATCAAAGAAGAAAGAAAAAACAATTAATTTGGGCCAAATATAAACCTAGCCCAAGTCTACCTAGCCCAAGCACAAGGCACCCGTGCCAGGCCCAAATATTTTTCACCTGGTCCAGCCCTATCTACGCAAAACGACAGAGTTTAACATCCTCCAATCCTGGCCTCTCATTTTAGTTGATCCAATGGCCACAATTTAATGATTGAAATTAAGTGTATATGTCTAACCCTAAAAATAAAACATGAACCCTCTCCTCGTATACTTCTGAAAATCGCCGCCACAGATCACCAGCGCCACTGCCGGAATTCGTCATACGGCGGAGCTTAATCGTTAAACCCCACCAAAATCTCACCACGGCATCTATCTTCCTCCCTCATCGTGAATATGTGAGTCTTTTCTGACGAATCCCATTACAACCCTCCAAATCCCCAAACCCTAGAGACCACCGCCTATTTTTTTGGTGACGGCGCCGTCATTAGTCAAACTTCAAATGGATACCCTTGAATCTCTTTATTCCCCCATCTTGAAAATCCAGTCTATCTCCTTTAAATCCTTGTTGAAATTCGCGAAGATCAGACTTAGGGTTCAAGACTTCGAAGCTAAAATTAAACTGGACGTACAGGCATCAAGTTTCGTTTGAAGGTCCAGATTCGAGTCCAAATGGTGAGTCTTTCCTGAGTTGATTTTCTGCTTTTTCCATCGACCGCCTCCCTTCCTTTCTTTGCTGGACAAATTGACAATATTTTTTATCTTTCGCCTCCCATTCCACTTAGGGTTAGTCGAAATTAATAATCGTCGTGTCTTGAATGTTGTTTTCGTTTCTTTTATCATGAATATTATATGGTAAATGTTATTCATTACTAAATTGTTTGAAGTATGCTGGTGATATAAGCATGTGTTAGTGATTTAGTTTGTTAAGCACAATTTAGTTGCTTAATTGTTGATTTTAATACATTTTAGTTTGTTAACCTCATCACAATATTCTGTTTTGTAGTTTGCTTAATTGTTGATTTTAGTTGCTTAATTGGGTTCTGCTCATATAAAGGTGGATTTGGAACTCGATTTGGATTAACTCCAGGCTATCATTTGGTTAATTGTTCATTGGTAGGTTGTTTGGATATAGCTGGATGAATGGGATTTTAATTAATGGTATTTGGGTAAGTTGGAACAAAATTACAGAGTAACAAGTTCAAGGGTAGGGCTGGTAGTAATTTCAAGAGGGAACATGGGTAGTTTTGGGAAGGAAAAATGGCATGTTTTGCCAATTTGGTAATTTTAGAATGCAAGTGAGGGTAAAATAGGTATTTCAAAGGGATAGGAACATGGTAGATGCAACTAGAACCTTCTAGAATGGGCTTTAGCATAAATTTTAATAAAATAGGTGTAGTGACTTGTAATACAAGTCAGAAATAAGAGGTGAAAAATAGAAATAACATAGGGACTAAAAAGTAAAATAAAAATTTTAAATTCCCTCCCAATTGTGTTTATAAATAGGCAGTAATTCTGCCTTGTTTCAAAAAAAATTTTTGGAACCCCAAAAATTCTCCCCAAAAAATATCTAGCAAATTCCGGATTTCAGATCACAATTCTCTCTTCTAGATCCAAATTTCTTTCAAAAAATCCAAAAACAAGTGAAAAATCAGTAGAAAACTGAAAAGATTCACTGTTCTATTAGAAAATCAGTACAAATTTGATCATATGAATGTTGTTGTTCTGGTTGCTGTAATTTTGGTTGATGATTGAAGAAATTTGATTTTTGAAAAATCCTTGTGTTGTTGGAATTAAACTGCTGATCTGCTGTTTGCTTATTGCTGTTCAACTGACCTCCCTATTTTCCTTCTGTTGAAATTCTATTTCCAGGTATATTTCCATATCCTAATAGAGGTGAAGCTGAGTTCATATGTAGAAGATCTTTTTGAAGTTAAATAATAAGAAGTGCATGCTGGTGATGGAATTGTATGCCATTGTTAGACATTTGTAGTACTGCTATGTGATTCATTTGAGATCTATGGTACTAGTGAATTGTAGACTGTGTACATCGGACTTTTGAGGAATTTAAACTGTTATTTTAAATTGCGAGTATATCAATTAATCGGTCAAAAAAGTTAGAAATCAGTTACTTATGTTTTATTGAGATTGTTTCTAACTTTATTTAGGATGGTAAAACTTTGAGTTCAGCAGGAATTAGGATTGAAGTGATCAAGCCTCATTTATGTTGTTTAAATTGAACATGAAATCAGTAGTATATACTTAGTCAACATCACATTTTTTCTGTATTGAAATTAGTGAGTAATGTTAGTCGTACAAAGCTTCAGTCAAAAATAGGAAATAAAAATGCCGCAAAATGTTTAAATTTGTTACAATTGGAATTAATGTAATCACGGCAATTTGAAATCACATTTACTAGCAGCTGTAACGGGTTAGTTCACACTGTCATTTCGTCTTTGAAAATCAATTAATTGTATAAAATGAAGTTAGATAATTATTGATAGTTTTAATCTAATAATAATAATGATTTAGATTGTGTATTATTTTGTTGGGCTAAGATTGAAACCCAGTAGTATTGCAGAATTCTGAATAAGAATATGGCCAGTATTTTGTTTGCATTGTTAAAATTCCAACGGGCCCAAAAACGTTATTGAGATTTAAGTGAGAATCAAAAGTCCCAAATATAATAATATTAAAAATAAATAATTAGGAATATGGAAAATTGATCCATAAATATGAAATCGGATTTTGAATTAGGTAGCGGGCTCAAGCTAAAATATTTCACCCTTTTGTTTGAACTCGGACTTGAATTCGAAATTCAAATTTATATTCTTGAATTAATTAAATATTAGAGACAAATAAATAGAAAATTTTAGATTGTTAGTTTGGCCTTTAATAATAAAATAAGACGAGCCTCACCAAATCATAATATACAATTGCGGGGCCCTCAATAATTGCTATATAAAAATACTTAGAAATTGGGATGATCGTTTAGCGAATTTCACGGTCTTCCCCAAAGATAATAAACGCGTAGTCGCTTTAGGCGCGTATGTTAATAATATTACCTTCCTAAATA
>MU706839.1:53952-65624 GCA_026770625.1 Nicotiana glauca
GGGTGCACATTTATGTGACCCAAATCCAAATCTCAACGAAGTCGAAATGTGTTAAAAGCCACGGGCGCACTGGTGCAGCGTGGTTCGAGATACATTTTCACGATATTGTAATTCTTGTAAAATAAATAATAAATATAATAAAAGCGGGTTATTAACAAAAAATGCACATAAAAATAGAACATGTATTGAAATCAGATAAAAACTTAAATACAACAGTTGAGCGACTATGCTAGAACCACGGAATCCGGGAATGCCTAACACCTTCTCCCGGGTTAACAGAATTTCTTATCCGGATTTCTGCTTCGCGGACTGTTAACAAAGTCATATTTTTCTCGGTTCGGGATTCAACCGGTGACTTGGGACACCATTAATCTCTCAAGTGGCGACTCTGAAATTTAATAATAAATTCCGTTCCGATTGTCCTTTAATTGAAAAAACTCCTTTATTATATCCCTTCACGGGGTGTAGTAAACGTAAAAAAGGAGGTGTGACAGCTCTGGCGACTCTGCTGGGGAAAAGAAACCCAGAACTTCGATTCAGGGTTTAAGAATTCGAGCTCGAAATAATTGTTGTATTTGTTTATATTTGATTTCTCTACATGTTCATGATTAATGTGCTAAATGTTTACCGCTTTGATATTACTTGAATTGTATATAAACTGTGCCGAAAACCCTTCTCTTCTCACCTCTGGGGATGTGCTTACTGGTTGAGACTCCCTATTCTGTTAGTGTCAATACCCTGAAATAAGAAAGAGGCCGGACAAGTTACTAAGCCGGATGGCCTTTTGGTTTCCGATACGTAGCCCCCTCCTCGACTCGAGTTGTCCGCTCGGGTACACAGTCTAGAACATATAACTAGGTTTTGAACTTAGAATAGGGACATTTATTTGCATCACATATGACTTAGGGGACTCAACATAGAGGTTGGGTCCGTCTAGGACAGGTAACCAAATATGAAAAGACCACCATGAAACATTTTTACGTGTTGCATTTATTTGTCTCGGGCCTGCATGCTGACCGGTTTTTAAAGGAAAATTTTTGTGAAATTGAGAAAAAGAGAAAAAGGAAAAAAGAGAAAAATAATAGTAATTGTTTAGTTTTAGAAAAATCGATACCCAAGTATTATCGAAACTCTGCCAAAATTTTGTAAAAAGGGGGGGGGGGTGAAAAATAGAAATGTTTTGATTTTTAATAATTCGTTTTACTAAAGCAAAGGAAAAATATAAAAGAGTTTTTATTTTGGGTTATTGAAAATAAATAAAAAAAAATCGTTATTTTGTCTTGTTTTCAAAAATTAAAAAAATATATAGTTTGTTTTGCCAATAAAAATGAAAATGAAAATTTTTACTTTAAAATAGTTTTGTTATGTGATTTTTGCCAAAAAATAGAAATGAAAAAATGGTCTGTTTTAAAATAGTTTGTTAATTTGCCCAAACTACGCTAGTTTGATTCTCGCCACGTGTGAGATACGTAGGCAATTCTTGACGGGTCCAACCACACCTTTTTGCAAAAATAGCCAAAAAATATCCAAATTTTGATTTTGTTATAAATAAATCGGGTGACGCTATTCTTGTTTAAAATACGCCGAATGTCCCTCAAAAGGACGCCGAAAGGCCGTTTTTGCAAGAACAACCACTTTGAGTCACTTTAAATAATTTGCAGGCACAGCCTTGAAATATCCCTTGCGGAAGTGCTGAAAGGCCGTATCCGCAAAATTAAGTTTGAGTCATCTATCAACTTTTACAAAAATAGTCATTTTGTCAAATAAGTCATTACATGGCCGATTTTTGCTAAAAATAGCCACAGTTGATATTAAAACCTTCTCATTCTTGCGTTGGCCTGTGGTAATGCCCCATGGGCCCCAGGATGAGAAATTTTCAAGATTATTTATCTTAAACAAAATTTTTCAAAAATAGCCACTTTGTCAAAATAAGCCCTTATAGGGACAATTTTGTAAAAAGTCACAATTGACATTAAAACCTTCACAGTCTTGTGTTGGCCTGTGGCGATGCTGAGTGATGCCCCACGGACCCCAGGATGAGAAATTTTGAGTTTGTAGCCTCTTAAACAAAATTTTGCAAAAATAGCCACTTTGTCAGAATAAATCATTACATTGCCAGATGTTGTTAAAAAAATAGAAACAATCTCAGTCTTGCGGAAGCCTGTGGCGATGCCGAGTGATGCCCCACGGGCCCCAGGATGTGAAGTTTTGATGTACTCTTGATCTAGTTTTTATCATCGAGTCTGTGTTTCGTTATTCTAAGTCCACTTCTATAGTTTCCTGTCAAGAAAAATAATTTAAAACAAAAAGAAAAACAAAATTTTACATTAATTTGCAAGAACTACGCTCGGTCTGATTCATGTGGGGTCATGATACATAGGCAATCCGCATAGGATTCGACCATAACAAAAAAAGGAAAAAAAAAGGAAAAAACTACAAAAAGGCAAAAAGAAAAGAAATTTGCGGAAAATAAAGAAAGAAAAAATACCCTAACGCTAACATGGTGGTTTCATGCTGTCATTTTAGAAAGGTAGTTGGTGTGTGGTTTCCAAAGTGGTAATTCTTCTCGACAACAAAAGGTAATGGCAAACAATAATAGAATTGATGTGGTTAGTACTGGTACCCGACAACAGGTGGATGTACGGGATAATGGGTCGAGTGAAGAGGTTGCGGATGTTAAGACTACACATGGCAGATATGTATCAAGCCTGGGTGACTGAGAAGGCACCACCCCCGCCACCACCAATGTTTCTTGTCATATCCACTACCCCAAACAATGAATACGGTAAAATCCCTCGGGATGAGCTTCATACTGGAAATGAAAAGGTCACAGGGAAAATAGGGCTAGATGAAATAGCCATAAAGCCAAAAGAACAATACTCAAAAAATATGCCAGGAATGAAAGGCCACGGTAACATGGTTTGCAAAGAACTGTCAGCATCCCTTGACGTCCGTCTGCCCACAGGATTCAAAGTGCCAAATTTTAACTTGTACGATGGGAACGGAGATCCAGTAACTCACCTGAGGGTCTATTGTGATGAAATGAGAGGTGTTGGTGATAAAGATGATTTGTTGATAACATACTTCAGTAAGAGCTTGACTAGGGAAGCTTTAGAATGGTATAATCGTCACGATGTTGGCAAATGGCCTACATTAGGTGACATGGCTCAGGATTTTGTGCGACATTTTCAGTACAATAAAGACATTGCCCCAAATTGCTCCTCTCTATCTCAGACTGAAAAGAAACCCAAGGAGAGCTTTAAGGATTTATGGCTTAAGTGGAACGAGCAGGTTGCTCGGGATGATCCTCCCATTGATAGAAAAGATGTTGCTGAGTCCCATCCACAACAAGGTCCGATAATTGTTCTTGCCAAACCTGTTCAAGCCCAAAACCAACTCCAAACCTATTCCCCGAACAACACCCAATCTTTTGTCCAACCATCAGGTCATAGCCTCCGCCGACGATAGGGTCCGGTGGTCGTTCTTGCCAAACGCTCCCAACCACAATACCGACCCTATTAATGTTCCCAAAAGCCACCCCATCTACTAAGTAACACCCGGACATTTGCCCCACTACCAAGTCACTCCCAGAAGCAGGCACCAATAGCCCAAAACTCTCGTGTGCAGCACTTTCAAGCACTCAATAATACTGGAAAACTGAGGCATGGAGAGAAACAAAGGCAAAGGGACAATTTTACGCCCATTGGCGAATCCTACACAAGCTTGTTCGAAAAGTTAAAACGAGTTGGTCTAATTAAGCCACTCCTTGGATATACTCCAGACCCAAGGGCGAAAGGCTTTGATCCTACTGTTCGATGTATGTATCACTCTAATGTCCAGGGGCATAGCATTGAAGACTGTCGTTCTTTGAAAAGGGAAATAGAAAGAATGATTCGAGAAGGGCTAATTGTGGTCAGTAACAATGGCAAGGAGCATGCGATTTATCTTGGGAACTTGTTGATCAAAGTCAATAATAGTTTTGGCCATATTGATGTGAAAATCAGTGGCTAAGATGCCGGTCGTGACAATTGGGAAGACGCTCTATCTCTCAGTCACCCAGATTAGAGTTTTGGTCGCTTATTTTGATCTCATTGCTGAAGGTCCGAGTTATTTATGGGTTGTAATCCGGACATTGTCTTGGGAATCAAACCCTTCTATCTTTCCGCTTTTCTTTGTTTAGTAATAATAACTTGTTTTAGTGCCGTCTAGGTTTGTAATTCTAGTCTAGTCTGTTCGTTTTGTTGTTCCAACCTATCAGTCTAATACAATTCTCTATTTCCTACCAGTTCTAGTCATTTCATTTCCAGTCATTTTACAATTCTTTTCATGCTTATTTTAGTGACATGACATGCACACATAATTCTCGGCCTTGTTTAAAAGTCAGTTTAGCAATGAAATAATGTTGAAGATGTAAAGGTACTCGGAAGAAATAAAACATACTGGAATATTTTGAAGCCTGAATCAAGTGAAACTGGGAAAAATAGAACATAAAGAAATACTGTGTAAATGCATCATGCCTCATCGGTTTAAAGCCAAAGGCAAGAATGCCCCAGATCTAAAGGGACCATTCGTGGTACTGAGATTGTCATCCAATGATGTCAGGAATCGGCAAATATAGAAGGCAAATATGTGAATCAATCAAAAGGTGTTTAACTGTGTAGTTCGTACTTGATATATGTTGAAGATTGGAATGACGAAGGCATTTTGTTCTGCTATCCAAATATTTTATCCTTTGTTATCCCTTTGAGCCTTATTAGATTTTCTTTCGTATCCCTCTCTCGGAATCAATAACAAGACTCGAGGATTGAATGAGGAAGTAAGTGGAAAAACAAGAGAAAGACAGTGCATAAAAAGAAAAGAAGAAAAGAAAAAAAGAGAAAAAAAGAAAAAAAAAGAAAAGAAAGAAAAGAAAAGAGAAAAAGAAAAAAAGAAAGAGAAGAAAAAAGAAAGAAAAGAAAAAGAAAAGAAGAAAAGAAAAGAAAGGAGAAAAGAAAGGAAAAGAAAATGAAAAAAGAAAAGAAGATTGGAAGGAAGGAAAATATAGCAACAACAAATGTAGTTGCCTGAACTACGTTTGACTTGATCCCGAAAGGGTACTTAGGCAGCCTCACTGAGGTTCAGTCACAACAGAAAAAAAATCCAAAAATCCCCAAGAAGGAAATTGGGACAGAATTTATGGTTGTTACAAGAAATATGATTCCGAAAGTTGTAATTTTTAACCTACGTCGAAATATTTTGAGCCTTTATACCCTTTTTTCTAAACCCATCCAAAAGCCACATTACGGTCCAAAGAAAGACCTTTCGATCAGTCTTCAAGAAATGCCGAGTCAAGCGAGCAAAGATGAATCACATCAGGGGCAACACTCCAGTCCAAACAAAGGAAAATGAAGAATTAGAGAGTCATGATGATGAGAACCACCACGGGTACCCCAAGATGAGAGAAATCAAAATGAGAGAGTCTTATTGGTAAAAACCTTCGCGGGCACCGTAAGGCGACAGTGAGCTGAGAGAAAAATCAAAATGAGAGAGGCTTGATGGCGAAAACCCTATGGTCACCACAAGTCGACTAAGGATTGTGAACCAGATTGGGCAAATGGAGCATTGAAGACCAGTTTCACGGCAAAAATTGCAACGAGAGCTGAACATCAGATTTGCTATACAGAAAAGGCTGCAAGTGCATTTCAAGGTTGCTAAAGCTGGTATCCACATCCTACGGGTCGTTACTCTATAGGTTTCTTGTTAGGAATCGTCTTTTTCCATTTTTCTTTCACCCTATTCTTCCCACTTTGTTTTTCCCTCTTCTTGAGTCTGTCTGGTCATAACAAGTAAAGAAATGACTTCAAAATTTTCCACCAAGCTTTCCAATTGCACGAAATGGGATTTAGCCAGCATATCAAATTGTCATAAGTCAGGAAATAATGTGAGACATGATTGAGTTGCCAGCAGTCAATATGCTTCCGGAATCCTTGGGAAATATAAAGGCTCGATATGCGAACAACACAATAAATGAAGGGCGGGGGTAAACAGATCAAAGAATTTACCGGGATAGGATAGACAAAGGATGGTACACCAATGACAATCAAAATCTTCCAAAAAGAAATCAAAGTTAGCAATGAAACAATAGACCTCAAGGGCAAGGCCGGTGGTTTAAATCAAAAAGAGCAATATGTGCACTGAAGTTGGTAACAATTAAAATGCTTTGGGGTTTATATGAGACACAAAGGTTGGTAAGTGTCAGTACAGGAGCAATAAAACAAATGAAGTATGGGGTTAAAACAAAGGAGAGGCATAAAGGAAGTGGTCAGTCAAGGGACGATTGAGGTCTTCAAATGAAATCAGTTATCATGACAAGTGAAAGGACAAAGCCGGGGCCAGTGGTTAGGTCAAGAAAAGAACAATATACACCTTGAGAGGGTGGCAATTGTCGTGCTTTGAAATTCATGAAAACAATGGATTGGTAAATGTCAAGTCATAAGGGATGCGGGTTTGAACAGAGAAGAGGTGTTTTCTGTGACAAGGACGGCGGGGAATGGATAGTCAGTAGACAGGCAAGGCATTCAAGTGGAACTCAGTTATCATGGGAAGTGAAAGAACAATCGTCATCAAGTTCAAGGCCACAAACCAACCACCATATTTAAAACTGACAAGATTTTCTTTGATTGAAACAGGGGCAGATGTTTCGGAGAAATCCTCCGTAAAGAAATGCAGGACCCGAACAGGTATGACTGGAAATTCTCAGGATCCTCCTGGAAAATGGAACTTAGTTTAAATGTCAAAACAATCATGAGAAACATAACTTAGCATAAAAAGGGATATAAGTTTGCATGTTTAAGATAAGACGTAGTTTTAGGGTCAGCTTAAATAACAAGATATAGTGGAAGTTATAATAGGAGTTTTCAGGACCCTCCTGGATAATGGGGAGTAGTTTGAGACTTTTTGATAACAAATGTAATTGGAGTAATACCTTTAGAAGAGATAGTTTAGGTTTATAATTGTTAGGAGTTGTCAGGACCCTCTTGAAAAATGGGATTTAGTTTGAATTTCAAAAATATCATGAGAAACGTAGTTTAGCATAAACGTACACCAAAGGAATATAAGTTTGTTCTAAAGTTTGTAATAGGTTTCAATTAAGAGTTGAGACGACCCTCCTGAATAACAGGACGTAGTTTTAAGGTCAGTCTAGATAACAAGATATAAGGAAAGTTGTACCTTTAATAGATATAACGTAGGTTAAGATTACCTTTAATTGGAAGTTGTCAGGACCCTCCTAGATAATGGGACGTAGTTTTAAGAACAAAATACAGTGGAAATTGTAATAAAAGTTCTCAGGACCCTCCTGGATAACGGGACATAGTTTTAAGGTCTGTTTAGATAACAAGATATAGTAGAAGTCATAATAGAAGTTGTCAGGACCCTCCTGGATAATGGGGAGAAGTTAAGACCTTTTTGATAACAATGTAACACCTTTAGAAGAGATAGTTTAGGTTTGTAATTGTTGTCAGGACCATCCTGGATAATGGGGAATAGTTTAAGACATTTGATAATAAATACAATGGAAGTAACACCTTTAGAAGAGATAGCTTAGATTCGTAATGGTCAGGACCTCCCTGGATAATAGGACTTAGCTTTTCAAATTCTCATAATAGTTAACACTTATCCCTGTGCCTAGCCACCAAATTGGGGCAGAAAAATCTTTTTTGTTCGTCTATTTTGTTGCAACCAGGCGCCCACCTAGAGAATAAGGGAATACATTTTAAGTATTAGTCATCAGGCGCCTACCTTGAGAACAAGGGAACACATTTTAAGCATTAGTCATCAGGCACCCACCTGGATAACAAGGGAATACATTTCAAAATTGAAGTCGTCAGGCTCCTACCTGGATAACAAGGGAATACTTTTCAAAGTTGAAGCAAGCAGGAGCCCACCTGAAGAATAAGGGAATATCTTTTAAAAGTCAGTAAGCAGGAGCCCACCTGAAAAACAAGGGAATTCATTTCAAAATTCAGAAAGCAGGAGCCCACCTAGAAAACAAGGGAATACTTTTTCAAAATCAACAAGCAGGAGCCCACCTAGATAACAAGGGAATACTTTTCAAGCATCGCAAACAAGAGCCCACCTGAAGAACAAGGGAATACATTCCAAAGCGCAGCAGTCAGGCACCCACCTGAAGAATAAGGGAAGTATAATGCAACTTTTATCTTTCAAGTTAACATTCAGCAACACAACGCGCCCAGTTATCAAACTGGGGCAGAAATTTTCCTCATTTTGTATGGTTATTGTAAGCAGGAGCCCACCTGAAGAATAAAGGGAATATCTTTTCAATTTAGCAAGCAGGAGCCTACCTGAAGAACAAGAGAATATTTTTCAAAGTTCAGCAAACAGGAGCCCACCTGAAAAACAAGGGAATATCTTTTCAAGCATCATAAGAAGGAGCCCACCTGAAAAATGGACACATATTTCAAATGGCAGTAGTCGAGTATCAACAAGAGGTATGGCAAAATATCATCAAGGAAACAACAAGAATTTCTTTGGAAGAATACAAGATACAAGTTCAAGGCAACACAAGAGCAAGTTGGAAGGCATAGATATAGGATCTTTTGTAATTCATAGATCATAGCTTAGGCTAGCTTCTTTTATTTTACCATGGTGTAATAAGGGGGTCAGCCAGCAGTAACAGTAGTAACATCAGCAACAGGAGAGAAATCACAGCTCCTGGTAGTCCCAGCTACCAGACACTCCCGAACTACACTGACCTGATTCCTGTTTAGCCCAGGATATGTAGGCAACCTCTGAAGCAAGGTGCGGTCAAAACTTTTCAAAATGCTTCATAACGGAATATTTGAACATGCAAAAATCGCTCATATTTGCTCACTTATTTTTGCACGAAAACCCTTCGTGTTTCCGGGCAAAGAGGGCAGCTGTGAGCACGCGATTTTTGCCCTATATATGAGTTATTCCCATAAAATTCAAACAAAAGATTTTTTCTTATTTTATAATTTTTGTGAATTTCATGTTGATTGTTTGCCTGTTATTTGTGCATGTTAAGTCATATAAAAATAAAAAAATATATATGCACTTGCATTTAGGAATTTAATTTTACATTTTAGTATTAAGTAGGTATTAATTCATTTTAGAACAATTTAAAGAAAATTACAAAAATAGTTCTTAGGCAATTTTAATTGATAAATATTACATTCATCTTTAAATATTGATATTAAATAATATTAGAAGTTAATTAGGTTTTTGTTTTAGTTTTTACAAAATTAGAAAAATACAAAAAATACAAAATACAAAAATGAAAATAAAATACAAAAAGCAAAAGAAATAACAAGAAAAATCAAAGAAGAAAGAAAAAACAATTAATTTGGGCCAAATATAAACCTATACCAAGTCTACCTAGCCCAAGCACAAGGCACCCATCCCAGGCCCAAATATTTTTCACCTGATCCAGCCCCATCTACGCAAAACGACAGTGTTTAACATCCTCCAATCCTGGCCTCTCATTTTAGTTGATCCAATGGCCACAATTTAATGATTGAAATTAAGTGTATATGTCTAACCCTAAAAACAAAACATGAACCCTCTCCTCGTATACTTCTGAAAATCGCCGCCACAGATCACCAGCGCCACCGCCGGAATTCTTCATACGGCGGAGCTTAACCGTTAAACCCCACCAAAATCTCAGCACGGCATCTATCTTCCTCCCTCATCACGAATATGTGAGTCTTTTCTGGCGAATCCCATTACAACCCTCCAAATCCCCAAACCCTAGAGGCCATCGCCCATTTTTTCGGTGACGACGCCGTCATTAGTCAAACTTCAAACGGATACCCTTGAATCTCTTTATTCCCCCATCTTGAAAATCCAGTCTATCTCCTTTAAATCCTTGTTGAAATTCGCGAAGATCAGACTTAGGGTTCAAGACTTCGAAGCTAAAATTAAACTGGACGTACAGGCATCAAGTTTCGTTTGAAGGTCCAGATTCGAGTCCAAATGGTGAGTCTTTCTTGAGTTGATTTTCTGCTTTTTCCATCGACCGCCTCCCTTCCTTTCTTTGCTGGACAAATTGATAATATTTTTTATCTTTCGCCTCCCATTCCACTTAGGGTTAGTCGAAATTAATAATCGTCGTGTCTTGAATGCTGTTTTCGTTTCTTTTATCATGAATATTATGTGATAAATGTTATTCATTAGTAAACTGTTTGAGGTATGCTGGTGATATAAGCCTGTGTTAGTGATTTAGTTTGTTAAGCACAATTTAGTTGCTTAATTGTAGATTTTAATACATTTTAGTTTGTTAACCTCATCATAATGTTCTGTTTTGTAGTTTGCTTAATTGTTGATTTTAGTTGCTTAATTGGGTTCTATTCATATAAAGGTGGATTTGGAACTCGATTTGGATTAACTCCAGGCTATCATTTGGTTAATTGTTCATTTGTAGGTTGTTTGGATATAGCTGGATGAATGGGATTTTAATTAATGGTATTTGGGTAAGTTGGAACAAAATTACAGAGTAACAAGTTCAAGGGTAGGGCTGGTAGTAATTTCAGGAGGGAACAGGGGTAGTTTTGGGAAGGGAAAATGGCATGTTTTGCCAATTTGGTAATTTTAGAATACAAGTGAGGGTAGAATAGGTATTTCAAAGGGATAGGAACATGGTATATGCAACTAGAACCTTCTAGAATGGGCTTTAGTATAAATTTTAATAAAATAGGTGTAGTGACTTGTAATACAAGTCAGAAATAAGAGGTGAAAAATAGAAATAACATAGGGACTAAAAAGTAAAATGAAAATTTGAAATTCCCTCCCAATTGTGTCTATAAATAGGCAGTAATTCTGCCTTGTTTCAAAAAATGTTTTTGGAACCCCAAAAATTCTCCCCAAAAAATATCTAGCAAATTCCAGATCTGAAATTAAGATTTCAGATCACAATTCTCTCTTCTAAATCCAAATTTCTTTTAAAAAATCCAAAAACAAGTGAAAAATCAGTAGAAAACTGAAAAGAGTCATTGTTCTATTAGAAAATCAGTACAAATTTGATCATATGAATGTTGTTGTTCTGGTTGCTGTAATTTTGGTTGATGATTGAAGAAATTTGATTTTTGAAAAATCCTTGTGCTGTTGGAATTAAATTGCTAATCTGCTGTTTGCTTATTGCTGTTCAACTGACCTCCTTATCTTCCTTCTGTTGAAATTCTGTTTCCAGGTATATTTCAATATCCTAATAGAGGTGAAGCTGAGTTCATATGTAGAGGATCTTTTTGAAGTTAAATAATAAGAAGTGCATGCTGGTGATGGAATTGTATGCCATTGTTAGACATTAGTAGTACTGCTATGTGATTCATTTGAGATCTATGGTACTAGTGAATTGTAAACTGTGTACATCGGACTTTTGAGGAATTTGAACTGTTATTTTAAATTGCGAGTATATCAATTAATTGGTCAAAAAATGTTAGAAATCAGTTACTTATGTTTTGTTGAGATTGTTTCTAACTTCATTTAGGATGGTAAAACTTTGAGTTAAGCAGGAATTAGGATTGAAGTGATGTAACGACCCGACCGGTCGTTTTGAGCTCCGGCGCATCATTCAGCAGATTGAGGCCATGAGCAGCTTCATATCAGGTATATTGACTTGTGTGTATGGTCAGAATTAAAATTCAGGAAGTTTGGAG
>MU706840.1:0-16881 GCA_026770625.1 Nicotiana glauca
GAAGAAGAACTTGATGGTGAACCATGGTTTCATGATATCAAAGAATACCTCAGAATGGGAGTATATTCGGCACAGACCACAGGGGATCAAAAGAGAGATATTAGACGTTTAGCAAGCGGATTTTTCTTCAGTGGAGGAGTTTTGTACAAAAGAACTCCAGATCTTGGTTTATTGAAGTGCATGGATGCTAAACAGTCTACAACTATCATGACTGAGGTACACGCGGGAGTTTGTGGACCTCATATGAGTGGGTATGTATTCGCAAAGAAGATTCTCCGAGCAGGATATTACTGGCTTACTATGGAACGAGATTGTATCAGTTTTCAGCGCAAGTGTCATCAATGCCAGGTACATGGAGATTTGATCCATTCTCCACCATCTGAGTTGCATACAATGTCGGCACCATGGCCCTTCATTGCTTGGGGAATGGATGTCATTGGGCCAATCGAGCCAGCAGCATCTAATGGGCACAGGTTTATTCTAGTAGCCATTGATTACTTCACCAAATGGGTTGAAGCGAAAACTTTCAAATCAGTGACCAAGAAGGCAGTGGTCAATTTTGTGCATTTAAATATCATTTGTCGATTCGGAATTCTGAAGGTGATTATCACAGATAATGGTGCCAATCTCAATAGCCATCTGATGGCGGAAACATGTCAGAAGTTTAAGATCACGCACCGCAATTCTACCCCATATCGTCCTAAGGTGAATGGAGCAGTTGAGGCAGCTAATAAGAACATCAAGAAAATACTCCGGAAAATGGTGGAAGGATCCAGGCAGTGGCAGGAGAAATTACCTTTTCTCTGTTAGGATATTGCAATATTGTTCGCACTTCAGTAGGGGCGACTCCTTATTCATTGGTATATGGTACAAAGGCGGTGATACCTGCAGAAGTTGAAATACCATCCCTTCGGATTATTACTGAAGCAGAAATTGATGATGATGAGTAGGTCAAAGCCCGTTTGGAACAATTGAACTTGATTGATGAAAAGAGATTGGCAGCAGTATGTCATGGACAGTTATACCAACAAAGAATGGCAAGAGCATATAACAAGAAAGTGCGTCCGCGAAAGTTTGAAGTAGGGCAATTGGTGTTGAGGCGTATCTTACCTCATTGGGTTGAAGCAAAAGGAAAATTCGCCCCCAACTGGCAAGGGCTGTTTGTTGTAACACGAGTGTTGTCCAATGGTGCATTGTGTCTAACAGATGTGGAAGGAAAATGCATAGAAATGGCTATCAATTCTGATGTAGTCAAGAGATACTATGTATGATTTCTTTATCTTTGTGTACCTGATTGTATTTGACATGTTTTGAGATTGAAATGATGAAGGCATTTTGTTCTGCTATCCAAACACTTTATCTGTCGTTATCCCTTTGAGCCTTATTATATTTTCTTTCGTATCCCTTTTTCGGAATCAACAACAAAACTCAAGAACCCGAGCAGGGAAATTAAGTGGAGAAACAGGAGAAAGACAGTGGGAAAAGAAAAGAAAAGAAAAGAGAAAAGAGAAAAGAAAAAGAAAAAAGAAAGAAAAGAAAAAAAAGAAAAAAAAAGAAAGAAAAGAAAAGAAAATAATGGAAAAGAAAAGAAAAGAAAGGAAGAGAAAAGAAAAAGAAAGAAAAGGAGAATGGAAGAAAGGAAACATCGCGACAGCGAAGCAATTTTATGACCTAAACTACATTTGACTTGATCCCGAAAGGATACGTAGGCAGCCTCACTGAGGTTCAGTCACAACAGAAGAAAAATCCAAGAATCCCAAAGAAGGAANAAACCCATCCAAAAGCCACATTACGGTCCAAAGAAAGATCTTCTGATCAATCTTAAGAAATGTCAATACGAGCAGGTAACGTGATGCACGATGGGGGACAACACTCTAGTACCAGAAGAAATAGTAAAATGAGAGAGTCTTATTGGTGAAAACCCTCACGGGCACCGTAAGGCGAAGTGAGTTTGAGAGATATTGAAAATGAGAGAGTCTTATTGGTGAAAACCCTCACGGGCACCGTAAGGCAAAGTGAGTTTGAGAGATATTAAAAATGAGAGAGTCTTATTGGTGAAAACCCTCACGGGCATCGTAAGGCGAAAGTGAGTTTTTCATATGGGCAAATGAAGGAAGTTTGTGGTTGAAAGATGTTTGAAACATGGAAAAACAAGCAAGGTTTGGGTTTTGGCGAAAGTCAGGTTGTGAAAGTATGGAACAGCAGATGTGGCAATTGATAGTTGATTGGTTGGACAGACTAGGCTGGTTAATCCAAAATGCATGGCATGATCAATGGTACCAGCGGTTCCACCCAGATAAGTCCTATCCTTTTTTCTCTTCATTACAAATCATTCGTTTTCTGAGTTTTCTATCCTCAAAACCTTCGAGATCATTGCATTTCATTCTCTTGAAGTCTGTCTATAAGACGTTTCAGTGTCAGTTCTATTCAGAAAAAAAAAGAAGGATGTCAAGGCTAACTACCAGCTTCCCAGTTGTATGGCATGACGAGATTGAGACATATCAAAAGAAAGCAAAGCATAAAGGACCAATGGAAATCCCATCAGTAGGGTAATCCGATAAGTGTGAGGGAGAAGCAAAGTTTCACAAGAAGGGAACAGAAACACCAAAACAGTAATACGAGGTAAAACATTTGGGTCATCAAGATCAGAGGGTTGAAAGTCAGCCGGGAAGTCGTGGCAAGTCAAAGCAAGTCCAAAGAAGCAAGTCAGAGCAAAGTCGGAAGCGGAGCAGGGCCAACAAGAATGCCAGCAGCTAACCACCATTTTATATTAACAAATCTTTCTTTGATATAAATAGGGGCAGAAAAATTTTCTTTGTAAGCAGGAACCCACCTGGATAACAAGGGAATAATTTTCCAAAGTCAGTAAGCAGGAGCCCACCTGGATAACAAGGGAATACTTTCCAAAGTTAGCAAGCAGGAGCCCACCTGAAGAATAAGGGAATACATTTCAAACACAGCAGTCAAGCACCCACCTAAAGAACAGGGGAAGTATAATGCAAGTCTTATCTTTCAAGTTTAATATTCGGTAACACAACGCGCCCAGTTATCAAACTGGGGCAGAAAATTTTCTTCGATTTGTATGGTTGTTTCCAAACAGGAGCCCACCTGAAGAATAAGGGAGTTTCTTTTCAAAATTCAGCAAGCAGGAGCCCACCTGAAGAATAAGGGAATATCTTTCAAAAATTCAGCAAGCAGGAGCCCACCTGAAGAATAAGGGAATATCTTTCAAAAATTCAGCAAGCAGGAGCCCACCTGAAGAATAAAGGAATATCGTTCAAAAATTCAGCAAGCAGGAGCCCACCTGAAGAATAAGGTAATATCTTTTAAAATTCAGCAAGCAGGAGCCCACCTGGAGAATAAGGGAATCCATTTCAAATGCAGCAAGCAGGCACCCACCTGGAAAACAAGGGAAGTACAATCTAGATTCTAGCCTTTAATTTTAATATTCGATAACATGATGTGCTCAGTCAACAAACTGGGGCAGAAAATTTTCTTGGTTTGTCCATTTTGTCGCAATCAGGAGCCCACCTGGAGAACAAAGGAATACATTTTCAAGCATCGCAATCAGTAGCCCACCTGGAGAACAAGGGAATACATTT
The DNA here is from genome assembly GCA_026770625.1 of Nicotiana glauca. Classification (NCBI taxonomy): domain Eukaryota; kingdom Viridiplantae; phylum Streptophyta; class Magnoliopsida; order Solanales; family Solanaceae; genus Nicotiana; species Nicotiana glauca. The sequence goes on from MU706840.1 coordinate 3,603, forward strand.
TCAAGCATCGCAATCAGGAGCCCACCTGGAGAACAAGGGAATACATTTTCAAGCATCGCAGTCAGGAGCCCACCTGGAGAATAAGGGAATGCCTTCTCAAGCATCACCGTCAGGAGCCCACCTGGAGAACAAGGGAATACATTTTCAAGCATCGCAGTCAGGAGCCCACCTGGAGAATAAGGGAATGCCTTCTCAAGCATCACCGTCAGGAGCCCACCTGGAGAACAAGGGAATACATTTTCAAGCATCGCAGTCAGGAGCCCACCTGGAGAATAAGGGAATGCCTTCTCAAGCATCACCGTCAGGAGCCCACCTGGAGAACAAGGGAATACATTTTCAAGCATCGCAGTCAGGAGCCCACCTGGAGAATAAGGGAATGCCTTCTCAAGCATCACCGTCAGGAGCCCACCTGGAGAACGAGGGTGTCCCCTCTCAAGCAACGTGAGAAGGAGTCCACCTGAAAAATGGACACATATTTCAAAATGTAGTAATCAAGTATAATCAAGAGGGATGGCAAAACATCGCCAAGGCAACAACAAGAATTCCATTGGAAGAACACAAGATACAAGTTCAAGGCAACGTAAGAGCAAGTTTGAAGAAATAGATAGGACTTTTTGTAATTCATAGCTTAGGCTAGCTTCTTTTTATCTTGATACGGTGTAATAAGGAGGTCAGCGAGCAGTAATAACAGCAACAGCAGTGAAATCACAGCTCCTGATAGTCCCAGCTACCAGACATTCCTGAACTAAACTGACCTGATTCCTGTTTAGCCCAGGATATGTAGGCGATCTCTGAAGCAGGGTGCGGTCAACTCTTTCAAAATGCTTCACACGGAATATGCGAACGGGCAAAAATTTCTCATTTCCGCTCACTTGTCTTTGCACGAAAACTCTTCGTGTTTCCGGGCAAAGAGGGGCAGCTGTGAGCACGTTATTTTTTCCCTAAGCAAATTATTCCAAAAGCTTCAAATAAAATGATTTTACAATTTTTTATGAATTTTGTGGTATTTTATGTTAATTAGTTGCATAATAATTCATATTAAAAATACAAAAAAAATATGCATTTGCATTAGGAATTTAATTTCACATTTCAGTATTAAGTAGGTATTAATTCATTTTAGAGCAATTTAAAGAAAATTACAAAAAATAGTTCTTAGGCAATTTTAATTGATAATTGTTGCATTCATCTTTGAATATGATTTTTTTAAAATAATTTTAGGAGTTAAATGGTGTAATTAGATTTTTATTTTAATTTTTATAAGATTAGAAAAATACAAAATAAAAAATACAAAAATACAAAAAATGAAAACAAACATAAAAAAAAGAGGAAAAAGAAAATGAAAAGAAGAAAACAAAAGGAATATAAAAAATCGGATTGCCCAGTTCCTTTGGGCCATAATTTTGAGCCCAAAGCAGGTGTCATGGTCCAACCCAACCCCAAACCACCCGGCCTGCCTTTTTCATAGATTAAACAACGTCGTTTGGGCGTCAATTAATTTTGGCCTTTCATTTCTACCGATCCAACGGCTCTCAATAGCTCTTAAAGTTTAAGTATAATGGTCCGGGAAAAATAACCCTTAACCCTAAAAAATAAAACATATCCTTCTCCCTCATATCTCTTCTCCTCCGCCCCTCACTGTACCTCGCCGGAACCCTACCACCGGCGAGCGTAACTTAAGCCAATGGCTCCCAAAAATACACCACCAAACCCCTCTTCTCCCTCATCACAAAGATGGTGTCATCTTCCCTCGAATCTTAGCCTAGTCCCTCGAACCACATCATTTTCTTCGCCGGAACCCTACCGCCGGCGAATAATACCTACTCCAATGACCGCCAAAATAACACCCCCAGCTCTACTCGTTCCCCTCCTTCCAACCTTGCTATTAGTTTTATTCGAATCTCGCCGGAAAACTGCGAATCTTGATTTTAAGTTTTCCGGCCAAGCCAAACAACTCCTCAGCATCGCCTAAGCCTCCTCTACCCAACCACCATACCCATTTGCTTCGAATCTGCCCAGAATTCCTCCGATATTCATTTTAAAATTTCTGACCAAGAACCCTAATTTCTAATCTTCAAGATTTTGGATCGTAGCATCCCTAATAATGTGTTTTATTTTGAAAACACACGATTAGGGATGTTACGTGTCAAGAATCTTGAAAGATTCTCTCAAAAAAGGCCGGACTGGAGCTTTCTTTGCAGTTGTAAGTTCTATTCTAGTTAAATTTAGTTCGTTTTATTTCTATTTCTTTGTTTCTTTTCTTTTTCTGATTCTGGTTTGATTACGATTAGTAAATAATTCAAGTAATAAAATGATTCACGTTAGTCATTAGTTTAATTAGGTAATTACATGTAATTTGATTTGCTTTGTTTGGTTTTCTTTTAATTTCTGACTAGGACAGTTATGTTGTTTAAACTTGAATAATAAATTAGCTTAATTCATTGGTAATAGGTTAAGAATGTTAATTGTTCTTACTAGTGTTAATTAAAATAGAATTTAGTTGGTTTTGAATTTCCTATTTCTGATTTTGTGTTTTGTCCTGATTTTGGATTATTTGTTGAATTGGTTATAGCTGAATTGGTTAAAATATAGTTGGTCTTAGTTAAGGACAAGAACTGGGGTTAATTGGTGGGTTTGGATTGGGGTAGTAATTCCTGGATGTAAAAAGGGTAGTTTAGGCAATGGAAAAGGGCAATTTAATTAGGTTTGGTAAATAGTGAAATGAAGTGAAGGTAGTATAGAAATTATAATGGGTATAGAATCTTCTAGATTGGGCCATAGTATAGATTTCAATAAAATAGGTGTAGTTACTTGTATAACAAGTCAGAAATGAGGGGTAAGAAATAGAAATAAATAGGGACTAATGTGTGAAAGGGAAAAATCTGAAATTCCCTCCAATTAAGTCTATAAAAAGGGCAGTCCCTTACTTGTTTCAGAATTTTTGGAGAACCTTCAGATTTTCCCTCCCAATTTCCACTTCAAATTTCAGATCAACTTTTCGAAATTGATAGCAAAAACTCCAAAAAACAATATAAACTTTTAGTAAAATCCAGAAAACACTGTTCCATTGATTTTCAGATTAGAAATAGTTCACTGCTCTGTTTCTATTTGAGGTTTATCTGTTCAAATCCTCTTAAGGTCGTTTAATCAATTGTGTGGATCGAAATTGGCATTTTTCTATTGGTTTTTTCAAAGTTTCCTGGGCTGTTGATTCCATTGTTGAAGTCATTAGCTGCTGTTGATTGTTCATGCTGTCACTGACTTATACTTTCTCATTTTCTGAAACTTCTAGGTACACATTTTGAGCTCTTCACGGCATATCCTCACTTGATCGAATTGTGTATTGAAATTGAAGCAAATTACTGCAATGGATTCATAGTCTAAATGAATTTGCTATCCGAAAGCATGTTGAAATTCAGTTGTTCATTTGTAGTTAGATCTCTTGTTTAAATTGATTCATCTATTCATGTAGCTAAAACTGAGTTCATTAGATTGTTAAACTTGGACTGTGTGATTCAGAATAATTCCTATTATTTGAATTCAGATTTGAGTTTATAAACTGTTGATCTAGTTCATGCTAATTACTAGCTTAAATTTGGTTTCGATTCAGCCTAGTTTCATTCCATTATTTTGTAGCTAAATATCATCAGGATGTTGGACTTTGGACTGTTAATTTGGATTAATTTTAGTTATGATACAATTCAGTTTGTTTGATCTATGTTTTAAATTTCGAAAAAAAAATTAGGAAATAATTAGAAGCAAAAAATGAGTTTGAAATGTATGTGTAGTGATAGTTGAACTTGAATTAGTATACGAGCTTTGCTCAAGTCCAGTCTGAGGTTAATATACTATTTTGAATCTGACTTGTTAAATTGTTTGAACACAACATATAGTTAAATCACTTAGTCTAGTTCATTCACTTGAGGCCTTTAACTCGAATGTTCATCTTGATTATCAATTGTGATTATACCCTGAATAATCTGTAGTAACTTCCGTGCATTTGTTCAAATGGAATTGGAATTGAAACCAGCCTACAATTTAAGGCTTAATAATCCATTTTAAGACAAAATGGGCTACAGTATCCATAATAGGTGGCCCAAGTTCACGTTTGGCTGTCTTTTGTGTGTAATCGGCAAGGATTTCTTTATGTGGGCTATGTTCAAGGCCCAAAGGTCCTATAAATCATCTGATCATCAAAAACTACATTAGCATATAGGGAATTAAGTCATAAACATAAAATTGGGTTTTGAATTAGGTACCGAGTTCAAGCTAAAAGGGTTTTCCCTTTTGTTTGAATTCGGACTTGAATTCGAGACCCGAATTTATGTTTGTGAATTAATTGGCCTTTTAGAGACAAACAATATAAATAGAAAATTTAGTTACTTTAAGTTGGCCTTTAATAATAAAAATGAGATGAGCCTCGCCAAATCAAATATATAATTGCGGGGCCCTCATCAATTACTTAATTCAAAAGTGCTTAGTATTCGGGACGAGCCGTTTAGCGAATTTCACGGCCTTTCCAAATGATAACAATATGTTAGTCGCTTTAGGCACGATTTTTAATAATCTTACTTTCCTAATATGGGTGTGCATTTCATGTGACCCAAATCCAAATCCGAAAAAGTTGAATAAGAATATGTCGAGGATCCGGGTGCATTTCATGTGACGTGATCCGAAAACATGTTCTTAAACAACGTTCACTTTCTTAAATAAAACAATAATTGATAAAAGCGGTAAAATAACTTTAAAATTGCACTGTAGGTGTAACATGTATTAAAATCTAAAATTTTAGCCAAATATGGCAGTTGAGCAACCGTGCTAGAACCATGGAACTTGGGAGTGCCTAACACCTTCTCCCGGGTTAACAGAATTCCTTACCCGGATTTCTGGTTCGCAACTGTTAAATAAAGTCAAACCCTTTCCTCAATTAGAGATTCAAACCGGTGACTTGGGACACCATAAATCTCCCAAGTGGCGACTCTGAATCTTAAATAAATGAATCCCGTTTCGATTGTCCTTTAAGTGGAAAAAATCTTTTATTTATTATACCCTTCACGGGGTGTAGTAAAGTATCGGAAAAAGGAGGTGTGACAAGGGACACAGCTCATGGTAGTGTAGGCCAGCCCCATTGTTATGCTCTTCAGGCTAGGCCCAAGATTGAGGCCTCAGATGAAGTCATTACAGGTACGGTTCTGGTTTATGATCGAGATGCTTCGGTACTATTTGATCCAGGGTCTACATATTCATATGTTTCATCTTATTTTGCACGATGCTTGGTCGTGCCAAGTTATGCTTTGGGTATTCCTGTATATGTGTCTACACCGGTAGGTGACTCTATCGTGGTTAACCGAGTCCATCGTTCGTGTATTGTAGTGATTGAGGGTCTTGAGACCCGTGTAGACCTGTTGTTCTTAGATATGGTTGACTTCGATATCATATTGGGTATGGATTGGCTATCACCCTATCACGCTATCTTGGACTACCATGCCAAAACTGTGACCTTAGCATTGCCCGATATGCCTCGTTTAGAGTGGAGGGGCACTCCAGTTTATTCTATCCGCAGGGTCATTTTGTATGTGAAGGCTCGACGTATGGTCGAGAAGGGGTGTCTGGCCTATTTGTCCTATGTTCGTGATTTCAGTGCTAAGGTTCCTCCTATAGATTCTATGCCTATTGTCCGAAATTTCCAGATGTTTTCCCCTCAGACCTGCCGGGTATGCCACCCGACAGGGACATTGATTTATGTATTGATTTGGCTCGGGCACCCAGCCCATTTCTATCCCGCCATATCGTATGGCCCCACCGGAGCTGAAAGAGTTAAAGGACCAGTTGCAGGATTTGCTTGAGACGGGCTTTATCAGACCTAGTGTTTCTCCTTGGGGCGCACCAGTGTTATTTGTCAACAAGAAGGACGGATCGATGAGGATGTGCATAGATTACCGGTAGTCAAACAAGGTAACGATTAAGAACAAGTATCCACTGCTGAGGATTAATGATTTGTTCGACCAACTTCAGGGTGCCAGGGTATTTTCCAAAATTGACTTGAGATCTGGCTACCATCAGTTGAGGATTAGGGCATCCAATGTCCCTAAGGCAGCTTTCCGCACTCGGTATGGGCATTATGAGTTCTTGGTCATGTCATTTTGGTTGGCCAATGCCCCAGCAGCATTCATGGAGTTGATGAACCGAGTGTTCAGGCCATATTTGGACATGTTTGTGATAGTCTTTATTGATGATATTTTGGTATACTCCTGCAGCTAGGAGGAGCACGAGCAGCACCTTAGAGTGGTTCTACAAACTCTGAGGGATAGTTAGTTATATGCCAAGTTCTCCAAGTGTGAGTTCTGGCTAAGTTCAGTAGCATTCCTGGGTCACGTTGTATCAGCAGAGGGTATTCAAGTGGACCCGAAGAAGATTGAGGCAGTCAAGAATTGGCCTAGACCGGCATCAGCTACGGAGATTCGGAGTTTCTTGGGGTTGGAAAGCATTATCTCCAATTTGTGGAGGGATTTTCATCTATTGCAGCCCCGATGACTAGATTGACCTAGAAGGGTGCCCGGTTCAGATGGTCGAATAAGTGTGAGGTGAGCTTTCAGAAGCTCAAGACAGCTCTGACTACGGCACCGGTGTTGGTTTTGCCCACAGGATCAAGGCCTTATACAGTCTATTGTGATGCTTCCCGTATTGGGCTTGGTGCAGTGTTGATGGAGGATGAAAAGGTTATTGCCTATGCTTCGAGGCAATTGAAGATTCATGAGAAGAACTATCCAGTGCATGATTTAGAGTTGGTAGCTATTTTTCACGCCTTGAAGATTTGGAGGCACTATTTGTATGGCGTGGCATGTGAGGAGTTCACTGACCACAAGAGTCATCAGTACTTGTTCAAGAAAAAGGAGTTGAATTTGAGGCAGAGGAGGTGGTTGGAGTTATTTAAAGATTATGATGTCACCATTTTATACCATCCGGGCAATGTGGTGGCCGATGCTTTGAGTAGGAAGTCAGCTAGCAAGGGCAGTCTTGCTTATATCCCAGTCAGCCGCTTGCCCTGGATGTTCAGGCCCTAGCCAATCAGTTCGTGAGACTGGATATTTTTGAGCCCAGTCGTGTGTTAGCTTGCACGGTTGCTCGCTCTTCATTATTAGAGTGTATCCGTGATCGGCAGTTTGATGATCCCCATTTGTGTGTCTTAGAGACACAGTGCAGCATGGAGGTGCCCAACAGGTTACCTTAGATGCGGATGGAGTTTTGAGATTGTAGGGGCGAGTTTTCGTGCCTAATGTGGATAGACTTTGAGAGTTGATTTTAGAGGAGGCCCATAGCTCCTGGTACTCTATTCCTCCGGGCACCGCAAAAATATATCAGGACTTGCGGCTACATTATTGGTGGCATAGGATGAAGAAGGATATTGTTGCATATGTGGCTCGTTGTTTGAACTATCAGCATGTTAAGTACGAGCATCAGAGGCCTGATGGTTTATTTCAGAGGATTAATCTTCCCGAGTGGAAGTGGGAGAGGATCACTATGGACTTCATTACCGAACTTCCGTTGACTCGGAAGAAGTTCGATGCGATATGGGTTATTGTTGATAGGCTGACCAAGTCAGCACATTTCATTTCGGTGGCAGTCTCCTATTCATCCGAGAGGTTAGCTGAGATTTATATCCGGGAGATTGTTCGCCTTCATTGTGTGCCGGTATCTATCATTTCGGACCGGGGTACATAGTTTACCTCGTGCTTCTAGGGTGCAGTTCAGCAAGAGTTGGGCACACGGATTGAGTTGAGCACAACAATTCATCCTCAGATGAACGGTCAATTCGAGATGACTATTCAGATTTTGGAGGATATGCTCGGGCTTGTATTATCGACTTTGGAGGTTTGTAGGATCAGTTCTTGCCTTTAGCGGAGCTTGCCTAAAACAACAGCTACCAGTCGAGCATCCAGATGGCTCCTTATGAGGCTTTATATGGTAGGCGGTGTCGGTCTCCGATTGGGTGGTTTGAGTCGGGAGAGGCTCGGTTGATAGGTACGGATTTGGTTCAGGAGGCCTTGGACTAGGTCAAGATCATTCAGGACAGGTTTCGTTCGGCTCAGTTGCGGCAAAAGAGTTATGCAGATCGTAAGGTTCAGGATGTATCTTTCATGGTTAGTGAACGGTTCTTGCTCCGAGTTTCGCCTATGAAAGGCTTGATAAGATTTGGGAAGAAGGGCAAGTTTATCCCTAGGTTTATTGGGCCATTTGAGATCCTTGATCAAGTGGAAGAGGTGGCTTACAGACTTGCATTGCCGCCTAGCTTATCAGCCGTGCATCTAGTTTTTCACGTATCCATGCTTCGGAGGTATCACGATGATCCAGCCCAGATGTTGGATTTCAACACTATCCAGTTGGACAAGGATTTATCTTATGAGGAGAAGCCGGTAGCTATTCTAGACCGGCAGGTTCGTCAGTTGAGATCCAAGAGTTTTCCTTCTGTTCGTGTTCGGTGGAGAGATCAGCCCCCTGAGGCATCAACCTGGGAGTTCGAGTCTGATATGCGGAGCCGTTATCCTCATCTATTTCCCAACTCAGGTACTTTTTTCTTTTGTCCGTTCGAGGATGAATGGTTTTTTTAGAGGTGGAGAATATTACGACCCAAAGGGGTCATCACTTATTTTTCTACTCTTTCTGTGCTTTCGAGGCCTCGAAGACCTCATTTAGGGTTTCCTCGATTTGCATGCACAGTCCAAGCGCATAGCCGGAAAGCTTAAATATAAGTTCTGTGTGAAAAAAAATTTTTTGATATTAATATGGATATATTTGACTTCGGTCAATATTTTTGGTAAACGGACCCGGACCCATGATTTGATGGTCCCGAAGGGTCCGTAGAAAGATATGGGACTCGGGCATATGCCCGGAGTCGAGTTTCGAGGTCACAAGCCCGAGAAATGATTTTTGAGTAAAATTGTTTTTCTGGAATTTTTAAGGAAAATTAAAATTAAAATTGATTAGAATGTGTTGGTATCGGGCCAGTATTTTAGTTCTAGCATCCGGTACATGTCTTATATGTGTTTTAAGATGTTTCTGTGAAGTTTGGTTGAAATCGGACGTCGTTTGACGTGTTTCGGACCCAAAACTCTAAATTTGAAAGTTTATGAACTTTGATGAGAAACTAGTGATTTTGAGGTTTGATTCCTTATTTTTGATGTTATTTTGGCGATTTAATCGCACGGTTAAGTTCGTAGGATGTTGTTGAGTTAGTGTGTGTGTTTGGTTAGGAGCCCCGAGGGCTCGGGAGTGTTTCGAAGTGTTTTGAACTTAGAAAAAAGTTGCAGAAAATCCAGTTCTGGTGTTCTGGTATGTTGTTCTATGTGATCGCATAGGAGTTCTGCGATCGTATAGTGTAAGTTTCAGTTGCCCAAATTTTGTTCTATGCGATCGCGTAGCTTGATTCGCGATCGCATAGCTTAGCCCAGTCCCTTCAATGCGATCGCATTTCTCATCTGCGATCGTAGAGCATTAAGCCCCACTAGGAAATTTTAGCCCCCTTTACTTTTATGCATTCGCACCAGCACATATGCGATCGCAATGTTTCACCCACCTTACTCTATGCGATCGCAATTCCTTTCCCGTGATTGCATAGAGCATTTTTGCCCAATTATTTTAAGTCTTCAAAACAGAACAGTGACGGGATTTTTCACCCAAAAACACACGAACCCTACTTCTTCACCGCCCTTAGGAAATTTTTAGAGCACTTCTCCACCAAAGCTTCTTGGGTAAGTATTATCTAACTTGTTTCCTTCATTTTCCTCCATCATTATCAAATTCCTAAGCTCAAATCATGTAATCTAGGGTAGAAATTGGGAGAAATGGGTAAAGTTAGGGCTTTCTATATTCTCTTGATTTAGACCTCATTTGGGGTCGAATTTGAAAATAAATTATATATTCGGGCTTGTGGGTGAATGGGGGATTTAACTATGGTCCGAAACTCGTGTTTTGACCAAGCGGGCCCAGAGGCAATTTTGGAAATTTTGGGAAAAAAGCTTGGAAATCTATAATTAGGCATTGGGTTTGATTTGTTTAACATATATTGATATTATGAAGTCATTATTGTATAGATTTGATTGAGTTGGAACCGAATTCGAGAGGGAAAGCAGTTGTTGTAGATTTATTTGGCCGTGGAAGTTGAGGTAAGTGTTTGGTTTAACCCTAGCTTGAGGGAACAGGAGTTGAGTCTTGTTTGCTACTTGCTAATTGATCGAGTATGATGTATAGGTATGGTGATGAGTATCTATACATGGGTGTCTAGCACGACCGTGAATCGTAAATTGCTAAGTTGTTGTATTCTTAAATGATGCTTATGAGAACTTGGTTGAAGATCTTTAAAATCGAGCAAGTAATTGTTATGACTGAGCATTCGTATTACTTGTGTTAAGCAGAAATTGAATAAGTTTGGTTATAGCTGGACCTCCCTTGCCCGGATAGTTGATTTGATATTTCTAGTTCCCTTGCCGGAAAAATATTATATTATCTTGTTCCCTTGTCGGGATTTTCCTTGTGATACTGTGTTGGATTGATATGGGATCTGATGGTACGCCTACCACATGATATGTTGAAATGAGAGCGAGTGGTACGCCTATCACACATGATATATTGAAATGGGAGCGAGTGGTACGCCTACCACACATGATATATATTGAGATGGGAGCGGGTGGTACGCCTACCACGAGATATTGAGAAATGGGATCGGGTTGCACGCCTGCAACGAGATGAGTTGAATATAAAAGTTGTCTTGTCTATTCATTATTGTTAGAAGTTAAATTGTAGATGTACTTATCATCATTCCTGATATTTATTTCTAACTGTTATCCCTGAAGCATGCTCCTGTCCCCAGTTTAAATTGTTATGTTCTTGCTATTTTCCCGTTGTACTCGTATATATATACATATATATATATATATATATATATATATATATCTGCACAGGTTTATGTGATGTCCAGTCTAGCCTCGTCACTACTTCGCCGGGGTTAGGCTAGACACTTACAAGCACATGGGGTCGGTTGTGCTGATGTTACACTTCTGTGCTCTTTTGCACAGATCACGGTGTTGGAGTAGCTTTTGGACAGCAGCAATAGATTGGGAGTAGACTTCAGTCCAGAGATACAGAGGTAGCCTTGCTGACGTTCGCGGGCCCGGAGTCTCCTCTATCTTTATTTCAGTTTGTTATCCTTGTACCGAAACAAACAGATTATGATTTCTTTTAGTCTATTGTATTTAGTAAATCTTAGAAGTTCGTGAGTGTTGCGAAACCAATCTTGGGTAGAGTTTTGTATTGGAACTTCCGCATTTCTTTCAGTTATTTACATTTGAGACTTCCGCTTATATTATTATATGCTTCGTTTTTATAAAATTATTGATGTTTGCTAAAAGAGGTAATAAATAATTGGCTTGCCTAGCTCCTAATAGTAGGCACCATCACGACTCCCGAAGGTGGAAAATTCGGGTCGTGACAGGTGGGATAACCATTATAAGGCCCATCAAAATGACGGGCTAGCCTACCCCAGCCCGTCAATTGCTTAAGCCACGTGGGCTAGGCTGGGCTAGCTCAGCCCCGCCCATATTAACAACTCTAAACTTACTGCTTTTTAATTGTTCTTACTTCACTACTCTCGAGGGTTCATCAGCTCGAGAGCATTGTCCAAGCGTTTGTTTGTTTTACATTTTTGTCAATTTCTATCATTTATCTATGACTTAATCAATTGGTATTAAGTGAAATCACGTATCTTTAAAACTACATTACAAATTTAATTATTACTCGATTTTAAGGTAAACACTATTATTTCAGATAACTTACTTTAAATTCAACATTACGATTACTTTTTAGTAGTACTTGTTCCTATCTTTTGAGTGTGTGTATGTATGTATGTATGTATATATATATATATATATATATATATATATATATAAATTAAAATCGTTTTTCTTTCCAGAAACTAGGATTTTGGATTTATCTAAAGAAGCTACCCCACGTTTGGGTACCTAGGCCGGAAATATATGCCCATTCGTCTGCAATGTTTGTGGTCTGTTTGTGATCTTCGAAATATTCCATTACATTTATCGAACACGTTTGGGTTGATCTAATTTTGTTTCCAAGTTTAAATTTTCTCCCATTTTTTTAAGCTGGAATATTCTTATTCCTGATTAAAAGAGGAATGAAACTTTGTGAAGATTTGACGATCATTCCATTGTTGGGAAAACTTTCGTGAAGTTATATAATTAACTCAGTTTTGTGACATCATGTAAGTATAAATTATCTAGTGAATTATGCTGTATGAGTAGCTTTATCCTCTCGTTGAAGACAACTGTAATTAATTAACTACTTATACCACCGTGTATGTGTATTGCATACACATGTTTTGATGAATCGATTTTTCGACCTTCTACTCTATCATTTGTACTAATTTTGTACTAGTATTTATTTCATATCCCTTTCGACCCGCTCTTGGTTTGCTCATCCCTCCATTATGGGCATCATAAAAATGCACCCACCGATGCAAGTATGCATATTTATATTTTACCTTTCATGAATGAAAGTAAAATTATACATTCTATGCATTTATTGTAAATGTATATTCATATATACGTATTCACGTACGTTTGTGATCACGCTCAACTGTGTCTATAAAAAGACTAAGCGGGCATTGCAAATATAATCCGGGGTATTATGCCCAGAGTCGAATCCCATAGGGAATTAACGTATCAATCACAATCTTTAGACCTACTAAACTCTTTAGAATCAATTTCCCAAACGTTGAGAATCACAGTTGATGGTGTCTTTAATGACTAAAATTGCAAGGAAATAAACAGCTGTAAACTAGGGGTGCTAAGGTTCTGAACAATAATGAGAAAACGCTAAGGTAATGATTTCCCCTATTGATGGATTTCCTTCTGTTTATGCTTCATACAAATTTACCAACACATCTCTATCAATCATGAACGCTCTTCTTACCGTAAATCTCTCCCAAGTAATCACAGTAATTTAATAGTTGCACTCTTCCGAGATACATTGGCTTGCTTTAATTAACACAGTTCACTTTAGATTACACCCAAGGCTTCGTTATCCCTAATCCCGCCTTTAAACCCTCGGCTATTGATCCCTCATATACTCTGGGAGTAGTGTTGTTCAACAATTACCTAAATATGCACTCTCTCCCGAGTTTTGCACACTAAATAGGCACAGCTAATTGAGGATCCTGTCAATTAACTACAACAAACACATAGTTGAACAAATAGAGATTGAAACTAGC
>MU706840.1:60610-86363 GCA_026770625.1 Nicotiana glauca
TGTTTGATCCACGAGCTCCCTGCTTGCTTCTTGTTCTTAATTCTAGTGTCCTCTAGCTTTATGAAGACCTCTATTTATAGTTGTAGGGAGTGGTGTGGCTCTGCGATTTGATTGGTCCGTTTGAACTGACCAATACCATCCAGACACTTGGCATGATTTAATTAGCTCATCTAGTTGTCTTGGATTGCCATATCACTTGACACGTGGCACGATCTCATTGGCTCATTTATTTGTTTTGGATCGCTACGTCGCTTGGCATGTGTCTTGATTTAATTGGCTCATTCATTTGGCTTGGATTGCCACATCACTTGACACGTGTCATGATTTCATTGGCTCATTTATTTATCTTGGATTGCCACATCACTTGACACATGGCATGATTTCATTGGCCTTTTAGTATGACTTAGCATGCCTTGTCATTTTGACATGTGGCACGATCCTATTGGCTCTTCCGTTTGACTTGGCGTGCCACGTCATTTGACACGTGGCACCAAATTGGGCCTCTAGGAAGATGACATCTTGGGCCTAATGAATTGGGCTCATCACTTTAGCCCAATTAAATGGGCTAGCCCAATGGATTAAGATTTATTTATTTAACCCATATATATTGGACTTATATAATTAATTCAATTATATCAGCCCATAATATTTATTTGGGCTAATATATCTTGAATTTGAAATATAATCCAAATTCTTTACGAATTTAATTCTAATAAAATTTATATGCTTACGAGAATAATGACCGTAATCGAGAGGAGAGTTTGTGGATTTTATACGAAGGAGAGATATAAAAGAAGCAAATGCAACTATATGAGCAAACCTCTAAATAAGGAATCTAATAATGTATGTATAATGCATTCAACAAGCAAAACCGCTTGAACAATAGCTTTAGGATAGGGTGGACTACTATTCATGGTTCGATTTAAGATTTTACTTCCAAATCAAATAAATATCAGTTTGTCAAAAATATAAACATAATCAAACCAGATATAAGACCAATAATTCCATTCCCAAAATCTTTTCTTTTTCTAATTTCTATGTATTAGTTAAATATTTTTTCTGTTTTAAATTGTAGCGGTAAATATGACATATATTGTAAAAAAAATTGTCAGCATACTCTTTGCCAGCAAGGGGTTCGGCCGAACCCAATAGCTTTGGTCCAAGTGTAGTATTTATCTTTTAAAAAATTCATTAATTATGTACAAATTAGTATCCTGAACCCATAAGCTTGAAATCCTAGATTTACACATGTTTTTGCACAGAGATTTATTTCACTTAACCATGGCTAATTAATATATAGTTTTACTTACGATTCTTGAAAACACCGGGTGCAAGTGAGTTTTGCCTCCATTAGCTAATTAAGGAGAAAGTAATATTCTTCAAACAATAATTATTGAAATGATAGTTCCCTTTTGAAGAATTTGGCTTTACTTTGGACAGATTCCAATTTTGTAGGTCACAATTGATGCCCCATAAAACATATACATACTATATACTGCTATAATCTTTTAATTAACAGTGAGGGAAAAGCCATGTTTCTTCTCCTATATATATCATTGCAACTTCATTTTATCAAGATACCTCCTTATTTACTACCCTCCAAAATTCCTCAGTTTTTTCAACATGGAGTATTACCATGAGAATGGGTTTTTAGAAGAACTATTATCGTCATGGGATACTAGTACAACACTAGTTCCTATGGAAATGACAGATTTTTACAACAATGTCTACAGCTTTGAATCTTCATACTCTGTTGATCATATTCCACTTGCTTGTGCTTCTACTTCTATTACTACTACTACCTCTAATTCCTTTGAAGACTACTCATATGATTTGCCATTTGACCATAGCCTAATAAATTCTTCATTTTATAGCCCATTTGGTGATGAATTATCTCCTCCAGACCTAACTGATAACACATCCTCATTCCCTAATTCCCATGAAGATTTTAACTCACTCTTGGAAGATGAAGTTGGGAACTGTAGTTTTCAGAATTTGGAAATGGGGAATAATGTTCCTTTTAAATTGGAGCAAATTCAAGTATCTGAAGCTCCCTGTTTTAATATTGGTTTGTGTCCAGAAAGAAAGACAAAATCCAAGAAATTAGATGGGCAACCTTCTAAGAATTTAATGGCTGAGAGAAGGAGAAGGAAAAGACTCAATGACAGACTCTCTATGCTTAGATCAGTAGTTCCCAAGATTAGTAAGGTAATTCCCTTTTTACTTAGTCTGTTTAAATTCTATATACTCACCATGTAAAATAGTTTACACACAATAATCAGGTCATTTATAACTTACTGATAAAAATGAGAATCTTTTTCTTATTGGAAATCCATGTAACATGCAATTTATGAGTAAATTTCTGCTCAAGTGTTTTTCTTCATGTAATTCCACTCTCACTCTCACAGATGGACAGAACCTCAATTTTGGGAGACACAATAGACTACATGAAAGAACTACTAGAGAGAATCAACAATTTGCAAGAACAAATGGACCTTGGACCAAATCAGCTGACCTTGTTGAGCATTTTCAAAGATGTAAAACCCAATGAAATGCTGGTCAGAAATTCACCTAAGGTAAGTTACAACAACATGAATATTAATGCCTATATGAATTCCTATTAGTTCTGTCTATTGTTATTAATTTTGAGTTGTGGCACCTTCATGTTTTATTGCAGTTTGATGTGGAAAGAAGAGGTGTTGATACAAAAGTAGAGATTTCTTGTGCAGGGAAGCCTGGTCTTTTATTATCAACAGTGACCACACTAGAGGCCTTAGGCCTAGATATTCAACAGTGTGTAATCAGCTCCTTTAGTGATTTTTCAATGCAAGCTTCTTGTTCTGAGGTATATAAAATTCAATGCACCATGTATATTTTTTATAAATATACATTGGATATGCTACGGTTGTATTATTGTTATCTAATGTTACCTATGGGATGTTTTAATTTCATTCGAGTTTGACTTTTTTTAAAGATAAATTGTTTGTATATGGTGATAGGAAATGGAGCAGAGAGGACTTGTGACTTCAGAAGACATAAAGCAAGCATTATTCAGAAATGCTGGATATGGAGGAAGGTGTCTCTAGGCCATGTGCAATAAATCTAGAGGAAAGAGGGACAAGAAAAGTTTGGATGTATTTTTTGTTACTTGGTAGATTCTTTGTATCTGTGTATTTTGTCAAAGTTAAAGAGCTTTTTTTCCTCAAGTGAGAGATTGTAGTGGAGTTTTGTGATTTTTGTCATCCAAAATAAGTGGCTTCTATTTATTCAAACTAATTAGGTTTTCCTTTTATCATAGCCCCACATAGATATGTTCTCTCTTTTTCTGTTTTTTTTTTCTTTTTTTACTTTTTCATCTTAGGTTAAGATTGATCTTAAAAGGTTCGGGCCATGGAATCAAATTTTGATGCTTGCATTTTCACACTCTATTAGAATGCGACCTTTTCTCGGTCTCTAAATAAATACAAAATACTTTGTGCACCAGACTCGCTTTTTGTGCTGAGCTTGAACCTAAGGGATAAATACCCCTACCTTAACTTCTTTCTTTCGCTAACTAACATGCGCAAAATGAGAAAATAACAAGGCTATACTTCATACTCTAGTTTTATAACTAGAAGAGAAAATTGGTAATATCTAATGATGTTATAAGTTCATTCATTTTCTACTAGTACAATTGGGGGCGGATACACATAGTAAGTGTTGGAGGTACATTTTGTGTCGGAAAAATTCATTAGCTTATATTGTATACTGACTAAATCGGAGAGCTCGATTTCGAAGACTTGATCATACCCCCAGCTTGAGTTTGGAAGCTCGGAGTAAGAATCGGAGACTTGATCATACCTTGGCCGGGATGTGCACCTCGAGAAGCAAATCGGATGATAACAACACGATAGGGGATTCAATAATTACTAAAGAAAAACAAGAAAATCAAGAAACGTGCGGAAGCTAAAAAAATAAACAAAAAAAGCACAGAAAATTAAAGATAGATTGAATTCAAGAAAGAGTTTCTTGAATTCAAGAAGTCTATTCTTGAAGTTGAATCCTAACAACAACAATTAGCTAGCAAAGAACTAATCACCTTTGGTAGAGAATTAAAACAAGAGATAGATTGTGAAATCCAACCATTTAGAATAACAAGAACAACAATAAGCCTAAACTTATCACCTTAATTGAATACCTAGAAGTGATCTAAGATTTCGAAAGAGTTTAATCTTACCACCTTAAGTTGAGTCTTGAAGGTTGAAGAATAAATCTAAGAGTAGCCACACACAAGAGTGCAAGAAAAATCTCACAATTTTTATTGATGATAATCTGAGTCTAAAATCAAAGAAGATACCCCTTTATATAGGGAAGGGGTCACGAAATTCTACCTAAAAAAATAAGGAAATAAAGTCCTATACTACTTTGGACAACAAGTCCAACTACCATAGGAAAAGGTAAAACTCTAGAAAACAAAAACCAAGTCAATTTTGGAAAGTAATTCCAATAATCTTAGGAAAAGAAAAACAAAACCTTAACTACCTAGGAAAACATCACATAGGTCCTAATAAAATAAGGAAACTTGGGCGCCAAGTTGGCTCCTTTGCGAGTTGATTTAGGCGCCTAATTTAGGCCCTCCTTGGCTGGTGCTTGGACCCCAATCAACCTCCTCTTGGACTTGGACTTGGATCATGAAATGAGTGTAGCACTTAACTAAATTCTCTCCATAATTTTGTAGATCTTGTTCCACCATTAGCGCCTTCTTGATCCCCCATTGAAGCCCAACAACCTTGTCTTGCTTCTCCTTAGCTTGAGACCTTGTGAATGGCTTTCTTGGTGCTTCTACAGCTTTATCCTTGTCCATTAAGCTATCATCAGAGATCCGCCATAATCTACCACGAGGAAAGTATAATTTCGATGACACTCACGAAAGAGAGAGAATTTCTCAAGGACACGTGGGACAGGGTATAAATTAAGGGATAATATTTGTACAAAATAGTACGAGTCCGTACTAGGTTGTTATACAGTTTTACCAATAGAATTATTTACCATAATTGGGAATGTACCATATTAGAATTTTCCGCTCCTATACAAAGGGGACCCCAATCATTTGTAAACATAATCTCATTTACTGCAATAGAACATTCTACTCTACCTTTCTCGTTTACTTTGCTCCAATTGTTCTTCAGCGTTATTGATTTTACTTTATTGTTCATACTTTACTTTGCTCTTAACTCACCCTGCGAGGCTCCCGAGATAATCGAGCTCGAGGTCCCCGTTGCTATAACAACACTGGTTTGGTTCATCAATTCTTCTTAAACCTAATATTACTTGTATATTCACTAGTATTGGAATAAATCATATAGCTTTAAAATCACAAATCATCTTTAATTTTTGCTCATATTTTTTGAGGCAAAAAGTTTGGCACCCACCGTGGGGCTAAACATAGTAGTGATTATTTTAGTGCTAGTATTCCGATAACACACGTTATTCCTCACACTTTTTCTTGTCAAATATTCTATGATTTCAGGCTAAGATATGTCTAGCTCAACAAACGCACCCGTGCATGGAAATGAAGGTCTCGGATTTCATGGAGAAAACAATGCAACAGCTGTAGGAATAGGTGTGCCACCGCTAAAACCAGGGGTAGCACCAGCGCCAAACCCCATCGATGTTGGTTCACACATTATCGTGAATGTCGATTTGGATGCTGATGTCGAAGGAAGTGTACACGGAGGGAATCAACCTGACGCTCAAAGGACACAGGCTCAAGGAGAAAGAGAAGTTAGTTTACAAGTGATTTTTGAGATGTTGCAAGCACAACAAGTTGCTATCGCCCAGTTACAAAGTTAGCAAAAGACTCCGAGCGTGGTTGGGCTATAAACCGCTCATCGTATCGAGCCAAACCCGGAGAGATCAAGCAATAACGGCTCGGGAACTGACCCACCATTGAGAAACTCACGAAGAGGATTGAATCAGGAGAAAAAGGATTAAGGACAACGACAAAAAGGTGGAAACATACAACTCGAGGGTCAACCAATACCGGGAGCACCTCCGATTCTAAAAGGACTAGACTCGAAGAAGTTCGTTCAAACACCATTCCCCTAGAGCGCGGCTCCAGATCCCATCTGAGGAAGTTTCGGATACTAGACATCCCAAAATACAACGGGACCATCGATCCCAACGAGCACATCACCACGTAAGTTATGAGATTCAGTCTGTTTTGCTAAACAAAGTTTGGTGAAACTCTATCTAAAGGTGCCATGATTTGGTACCATAACTTACCCCCAAACTCTATTGATTTGTTTGTCATATTGGCAGACTCATTTGTAAAGGCACATGTTGGTGCCATAAAAGTCGCAACAAGGAAGTCTGATGTATTCAAAATAAAGCGATAGGAGAACGGGATGCTGAGGGAATTTGTCTCCCGCTTCCAGTCAGAACAGATGGAGTTACCACTGGTCTCCGATGATTGGGCCATACAATCCTTCACTCGGGGGCTAAATGAACAAAGTTCGGTAGCTTCGAAGCAGCTGAAGCAAAAATTGATCGAGTATCCCGCCGTAACTTGGGCAGATGTGCATAACAGGTACCAATCAAAAATTAGGGTCAAGGATGAACAGTTGGGAGACCCCTCTGGCTCAGTTTATCCAAGAAGGTTACAAGCAAAGAGGTCAGGAAATACAGACAGGAGATCAAGGTCGAATAAGGAAAGATATCAGCCATACGTCGAGGATCAAAGTAACATTTCAAGGTGTAACATACCTCGGAATGATCGAACAGAAGATAGAGGTCAAAGTTCCCAAGCGCACATGAGAAAAATCGGGTTCTCTAGGCACTTAGAACCGACGGAGGCACCTCGATTATTGAAGTACAACTTTAGAATCGATGCCTCGGGTATCGTCTCAGCAATCGAAAAAATTAGAGATACTAGATGGCCCAAGCCTATACAGACCGATCCTTCTCAAAGGAACCCCAACTTGATGTGAAAGTATCATTGTACTTATGGTCATAGGACCGAGGATTGCAGGCATCTTAGAGAGGAGCTAGACCGGTTGTTCAGCGAGGGGCATCTTCGTGAATTTCTCAACGATCGGGCCAAGAACCAATTATGAGAAAGAGATGCAGACAGGAAGAATGAACCTGAAGAACCTCAACATGTCATTCACATGATCATCGATCGATTTGACGTCCTATAGGGACCCATATTCAAACGTACCAAAGTATTCATCACAAGGGAAAAACGGACTCGGGACTACATGCCCAAGGACACCCTCACATTTAGCGAGGAAGACATTGGGGCCTTATCTCAACCTCATAATAACTCGTAATTTCTATCATTTTAAATAAAGTTTTAAGTGTGTTCTCGTGGATCCAGGTAGTTCAGCAAATATAATCAGGTCAAAGG
Source organism: Nicotiana glauca (assembly GCA_026770625.1). Lineage (NCBI taxonomy): Eukaryota > Viridiplantae > Streptophyta > Magnoliopsida > Solanales > Solanaceae > Nicotiana > Nicotiana glauca. The sequence continues at coordinate 67,998 of MU706840.1, forward strand.
TCGTGGAGCAGCTCGGGTTGCTCGGTCAAATCATACCAGCATCTCGAGTCTTGAATGGCTTCAACATGGCAAGTGAAACAACGAAGGAAGAATCATCCTCCCAGTAAACATGGCCGGAACCATACAAGATACCAAATTTCATGTCATCGAAGGTGACATGAGGTATAATGCTTTACTTGGAAGGTCGTGGATCCATAGCTTGAGGGCGGTGCCATCGACCCTTCATCAAATGATGAAGTTCCCAAAAAAGGATGGAGTGAAAATAGTATATGGAGAGCAGCATACAGCTAAGGAGATATTTATAGTACACAACTTGGCACTGGTATCGATACCATCCATATCGAAAAAGTCAAAGGCCAAACAAGTGGCCAAATAGCAATCACAACTCATACCCTCGATTGAGCCCGAGGGACAGTAATAGGTGGTTGAGGGCGATAAAGAAGATTTCCTCATTCTACGAGCCTTCGCTTCCCCTGAGGAATTGGATGCTACGAAGTCCATGTTCGAAGAACTCGAGCAGGCCATATTGATCGAGCGTCTTCTGGAGCGAAAGTTATACCTGGGGACGGGGCTAACTCGAACTCAGGAAAAAATCATTCAATTTCTTATCAATAACATCAATTTCTTCGCCTAGTCCCACTTAGATATGACAAGGATCCCACCAGAGATAACTACTCATCGACTAAGTGTCGATCCCAGATTTAAACCGGTGAAGCAAAAGAGGAGACCTCAGTCCGAGGTAAAGCATTCATTCATCAAAGAAGAGGTAACCAAACTTCTAAAGATAGGATCTATTAGGGAAGTAAAATATCCCGACTGTCTAGATAACGTAGTGGTAGTCCCTAAAAAGGGGAATAAAGTTAGAATGTGTATAGACTACAAAGATTTGAACAAATCATTCCCTAAAGATTCTTTTGCATTTCCCAATATCGATCGTTTGATTGGTGCTACGGCCGTCCACGAGATCTTTACTTTTCTCGATGCCTACTCCGGGTACAACCAAATTCAAATGAACCCGGAGGACCAGGAAAAGACTTCGTCATCACGAAGTATGGTACATATTGCTATAATTTAATGCCCTTCGGGCTAAAAATGCAGGAGCCACATATCAACGCCTAGTTAATAAGATGTTCGAACATTAAATAGGCAAATCCATGGAAGTTTATATTGATGACATGCTAGTTAAGTCCCTGCGCGCAAAGGACCATTTGACCTATTTGCAGGTGATGTTCGATATCCTAAGAAAGTAAAATATGAAGCTCAACCCCGAGAAATGCGCTTTTGGAGTCAGCTCGGGCAAGTTCTTGAGTTTAGTGGTGTCGAACAGGGGTATCAAGATTAATCCCGATAAAATCAAAGCCATCAAGGAAATCACCATAGTGAACCATGTGAAAGCCGCACAATGGCTGACCGGACGGATAGCTGCCCTATGCTAATTTATCTCAAGGTCATCAGATCAGAGCCATCATTTCTTTTCCCTACTCAAGAAGAAGAACAACTTCACATGGACTCTGGAGTGCCAACAAGCCTTGGAAGAATTGAAATGGTATCTCTCGAACCCACCCCTGCTACATACTCTGAAGGAGAATGAAACACTCTACTTGTATTTAGCCGTGTCAAAGGTGGCGGTAAGTGGCGTGTTGGTTAGAGAAGAGCAAGGTACAGAATTTCATGTCTATTATATGAGTCGGAACCTAGGAGATGCTGAAACCAGGTACCCACATTTGGAAAAGTTATCTCTTGCATTAATAAGCATATCTAGAAAATCAAAACCATATTTTCAATGACATCCTATATGTGTATTGACTACGTACCCGCTTCAAAGTGTCATGCATAAGCCCAAATTATTGGGCAGATTGGCCAAATGGGCCATCAAACATGGAGGGTGTGATATCGAATATCGGGGGTATGGACCCTCTTCACAGACGGTGCCTCGAATGTGAAAGGATCCGAGCTCGGCATCGTTTTAAAACCACCTACTAGCATTGTCATTAGGCAATCTATCAAAACTTCTACATTTACTAACAATGAGGACAAGTATGAGGCCACGATTGCAGGTATCGAACTAGCCAAGGGCCTTGGAGAAGAGTTCATCGAGGCAAAGTGTGACTCTCTTTTAGAGGTGAATCAAGTAAACGGGAGCTTCGAGGTTCGAGACGATCGAATACAGATGTGTTTGGACAAACTTCAAGTGACATTTCACCACTTCAAGGAATGGACACTAGACCATGTACCTCGAGAACAGAATAGCGAGGCCGATGCACTTGCAAACTTGGGGTCATCGATTGAAGAAGATGATATCATCCCGGGGACTATCATCCAACTATCGAGGTCGGTGGTCGAAGAAGGCCATGCAGAAATTAATTCAACAAGTTTAAAGTGGGATTGGAGGAATAAGTACATCGACTAATTGAAGTATGGGAAGCTCCCCACGGACCCTAAAGAGTTGAGAACACTTGGAGCTAAAGCAACTCGATTCTCACTCGATGGAAATGGAACGTTGTATAGAAGAACCTTCTATGGATCACTGGCAGTGTGCTTGGGACCCGGGGATACTGATTATGTATTACGAGAAATCCATGAGGGCACTTGTAGGAACCATTCTAGTGCCGACTCTTTAGTTTGCAATGTGATTAGAGCGGGGTATTATTGGGATAACATGGAAAGGGATACCAAGGAGTTCGTTCAAAGGTGTGATAAATGCCAAAGATTTGCACCGATGTTCCATCAACCTGGTGAACAACTCCATTCGGTCCTATCCCCGTGGCCATTCATGGAATGGGGGATGGACATCGTCGGCCCCCTACCAACGGCGCCAGGTAAAGCTAAATTTATTTTGTTCATGACTGACTACTTCTCAAAATGGGTAGAAGCGCAGGCCTTCGAGAAGATAAGAGAGAAAGAAGTCATGGACTTCATATGGGACCACATCATATGTCGGTTCCGGATACCTGCCGAAATAGTACGTGACAATGGGAAACAATTCATCGGCAGCAAAGTGACCGAATTCCTCGAGGACCATAAAATCAAAATAATCCTATCAGCGCCTTACCACCCAAGTGAAAAAGGTTAGGCCGAGTCCACAAACAAAACCATCATTCAAAATTTAAAGAAAAGGTTAGATGATGCAAAGGGGAAATTGAGAGAAGTCTTGCCCGAGGTGTTATGGGAATATCGAACGACGTCAAAGTCGAGCACGGGGGAGGCCCCATTTTCTTTGGTATATGAGTCAGAAGCATTGATCCCAGTTGAAGTCAGGGAACCTAGCATCAGGTTTCAACATGCCATCGAGGACTCAAATCATGAAGCTATGAACACTTTTCTCAAACTACTAGATGAAAAACGTGAGGCTGTATTAATTCGAATGGTCGCGCAAAAACAAAGAATTGAAAGGAATTACAACAGAAAGATGAACCTTCGATATTTCGGAGTCGGAGCCTTAGTCCTAAGAAAAGTCACTCTCAACACTCGAGACCCAAATGAAGGAAAACTAGGCCCCAATTGGGAAGGACCGTACCATGTCCTTGGATTCGTAAAGGATCCTACAAACATAGTACAATGGAAGGTGACAACTACCAAACAATTGGAATGTATCGTTGCTCAAACGGTATTACTGTTGAGGTTTGACCTTATCCCTTTTTCCATTTGTATTAAACTAACTCCTTACAGATGTTTGATTGAAAACATCAAAGGACCTTTCAGCTAGAAGACCTTGGGTTCTAAAGCATGTGTTGCACTCTTTTTCCCTTAGATCGGGTTATATCCCAAATGAGTTTTAGCAACAAGGTTTTTAACGAGGCAACACCTATATGCTAACTAAGGAATATTCAACAAGTATTCAAGGCTTCTTTTCAATCAACCTCGAACACTGGGGGGCATTACCCTCAGAGGACGCATTCTCAAAGAAAGCAATTCATGCCAAGGAGGGCCTAGATAGGGGAATGTTATAAGGGGCCAAACGGTCAAATGAACCGTGTCCATGTAGAATATTCGAGCCCCCAGCGGCAAAACATGTACACATGTATCAATTATTTGAAGAAGAATTCTTATTATATCAAAATACTTTTTTCCTCAATGAAGTCTACTATTTTCATATTTAACGGCTCAAGGGCCAAAACCCCGAATGCACTCGTATACTCGGGAAATGTCATCGATAATCGACACATCAAGTCATCGGATACTCGAACTTATAAGACTTCAAAGAGGCACACTCAAACTTATAAGACCTCAAAGAGGCACAGTCGAACTGATAAGACCTCAAAGAACCACACTCGAGCTCACAAGTCCTCAAACAGGCATCCTCCCGATATTAAGGCCAATGCCATCACACTAGAGGACTAAAGGCTATGGACATATAAAAGACTACGGTCATATGAAAAGGCTACGGACGAAATAATGCGGCTCGAAGACGTCCGACTTCCACCATAAAACTAAAAGGCCTTCATATACTTCGAAAAAACCAGTTAAATTAGGCCATCCTCGGCAAAACCAAATTATAAGAGGCTTCGATATAATTAGCCCTCGAATAAGTGAAGGCTTCGATAACATTAGCCTTTGAAAAAACCTCAAGAGGTACTCGATTAACACTGCATATCAAATTACAAATGAGGTTACAATCAATCGAACCTTCAAAAAAATCGAACGAATATGAATACAAAAAATACATACTAAGGCATACCAAAATTTTCACTGTCTTTAGCCAGAAAGAGGGAAACATTTATAGCCATTTTAGAGGCCGAATTGGCCCTACCTAAAGAGCTTAAGGGCCAACACAAAAGAGCCTAAGGGCCAACCTAAAAAGAGCCCAAAGGCCAACCTAAAGAGCCTAAGGGCCAATATTGAAAGAACATAAAGGTTGAAGCACACCATGCTCGAGAGCTTACCCAGCTCGGACTCAAAAGTCCCGAGCTAAAACTTAGCTTAAAGATCAAACCTTAAGTGGCAACCTATTATCGATCAATGATCAAAACACAAAACTTTAGGGTCTACTATACCTCAAATTTGAATCAACGCTCATAGATTATAGCATAAAAAATTAAGCGAACTTTGACGAAAAATTGAAGGCAAACAATTAAGGAAACTCCTTTCCTTTTTACATATACAAAACAATATTACATAAGATTCCTACAAAGCAAAAATTTACAAAAAGAAAGAAAAAATTCTACCTACACCAGAGGGGCATTCCCCCCTCCCCCGGGCCTGTCATTCCCCCGGGACCAGCCTCTTTCCCTAGGGTAGCTTTTTTGACAACCTCCACCTCTTTATCATCTTCGACGTCATCATCATCGGAGGAAAGGAAAATTTTGGTATCAGCCTCATTTTACTTAGCTTACTTTATCTCCTCGGAAAGGTCGAAGCCTTTAGCATGGATCTCTTCGAGGGTCTCCCTCCGGGATCAGCATCAGGCATATTCGTTGCTACTTTTCTCTCGGTTGGAAGCCCCCCTTAACTCCATCTGAGCATCGGCAACATCCTTCAAATAGATGGACACCGTCCTGTCGGTCGTGGTTTGCATTTTTCTGGCTTCGGCCCCGACTTCCACAACTTTTGCCTTGGTCTTCGCAAGACGAGCCTCGAGCTCGGCTATTCTGCCAGCCTTAACCAAGTTCCTCCATTGAGCATTATGAAGTTGAACCTCGAGGGTCGATACCTTCGCCAGTGCATCATTCTTAGCCACAGCGAGGGTGTCTATCTTCACCTTCCATTCATTGCACTCGGCTCGAACTTAATCTACCTTGCCCCGGAGCTGCTCAATCATATCTAGCTTTTGCTGCAGCTGAGACATTGAAGTATTAGCCTCCGAAAATGGGAAAGGTAGCCCGTATTTTTTCAGAACAGAGGTTACCTGCTTCTCTAACTCACTCTCGTATTCATGAGCTTTGGTCAACTCCGATCGAGATGCTTTAGTTCTTCCTTATTTTTGCTAAGGAGAAGCCTAATGGTTTTCTCCTCATTTGAATCTCTACGCAACTCGGCTTCACAATGACGTAATTCAGTCTTCAATTTGTCAAAGTCCTACAGAAAGGAAAGGAATGATCGATTAGATAAAAGAAGAAAAGTATGGCATTGGAAAAATTGCAGTACCATTAAAAACTTACTATTGGGCAAAGACGTTGAGCCTCCTCGAAGATTGAGCCATCCGCCAGGTTGGCCTTATTGACCCCGACAAAGCAACCCTGGAAGGGGTCGTTTTCACTGGGGACTCCACCTAGCTCGGACGTCTTCAAGTTCAGAGCATTCATAATGGCATTCTTGGAGAAGGTCAGAAATGACGAGGAATGACCTGCTGTCATAGCCTGGGGGATATCACCCGAGGTGCTCTGTTCAGGCAGAGGAACTTCGAAGCCCGCTCCCGTTGAAGTATTTCCAGAAGTTTGAGAAGTAGTTACCGAGTCAAGTGATGCAGGGCCTTCATCCCCCTTTTCTTTTAAAGTTCCTTCCTCGAGGCTAGGGGCCTCGATCTCAGCAGGTTTGATAGCCTTGGAAGATTTCCTGGTTCGGGTCACTAGCGTCGAACGCTACATCTCATCACCGTCATCGTCCATGACTGGTGGACCGAGTCAACATCCACACTGACGACAATGCTTTTTTTACCCCTCCGAGCGGGCTCTGCTTGGATTTGATTGTCCTCATTCTTCGAGGACCTTTTTCTCTTGTTATCCTCCTTTGGCATTGGAGCCGAAGATCCTACTTCCTCCCCATAAAGGGGAGGCCTCATCTCGAAGAACTTAGCAATACCAGTGATAGAGGAATCATGCACATAAAGAAAGACATTCTTAATGAGGAAAGAAACATTATGACACATACCGTGGTGTTTCGCTTCCCACTTTCCCTTCGACAAGTCCCGCCATTTGCTTTTGTTTATATGTTGAAGTAGTAGCTTGTTTGCGAAACTGGTCCTTGAGGTCGAGGATTTCATTAGGCATCCAAAGAACCACTGCGAAGAGGGGAAATGAGTAATTATGTGAAGTTTAGTAAAATTTATGGAAAAGAACTAAAGAAAAGAATTCCACTCAAGTTCGAAGTTCCATTTCTCAGGGAATGACAAGAACTCCTAGGGAATAACATCGACGGTCCTCACCCGGATGAATCGGCTCATCCAACCTCGATCCTTGCCTTCGTCATTACTAGCGAAGAAGGACTTGGTTGATCGGCGTTGGAGTTTGATTAAACCTCGAAAATATTAAGGCCGATATAATCAGATGAGGTGGTTGAGGGTGAACTCGAACCCGGCCTTTTCGATAAAGAACCTCATCATTATTACGATTCTCCAACAGGACGGATAAATCTGGCCCAGGTTTACGTGATATCTTCGGCAGAATTCAAGCATGAGGGGGCCGAGGGGACCTAACTTAAAGGGGTATGTATATACACTCAGGAACCCCTCTACATAAATTGTGATGTCCTCCCCATGAGAAGGTATTTGCAGAACGACCAACTGTGATGTCCTCTCCACGAGAAGGTATTTGTAGAACGACCTTCTCTTCCTATTTACACTCTCTCCTCACAGCATCGAGATGTTTTTCCTCAATTGACCTTATGTATCTCGACGCATGCTCTCGACGGCCGACAACATCGGGAGGGTTCTCGACTATAAAGTCCTTTTTAAGGAAAATTTGCTCGGTATGATCTCATGAAGCGTCGGCAGTTTACCACCGGCCGGACGGGAAGTAGAAGTAGAGTTTCCTTCTTTTTGAGGAATGGACTTGGAAATATTTGCCATCGATTCTTTAGAAAAAGAAGGAAGAAATGAATAAACCAGCGAGGTTTTGAGCCAATGCGGAGATACTGGTGGTGAAAAGGAAACGTATAGAGGAAAATAGGTGTTGCAAGGTGGGAAAGTTCTTAAAGAGAAGAGAAAACAAACTTATATAGAGGAAGGCAGCGACGGTTCATTAATGTTGATGGCCGACCGGCTCTGACGTGCATTTAATGCTTTTGGGAAGAGAACCGACGGGACACTTCGATCGTTTCAACGCTTACGTCATAAGAGTGATACCATCATAAAGGACTTCGGGAATTCAAATTGTTTCTTATAATTTATTCTAAGAAATGCGAGGACTATCTGTATACCGTCTAAATCGGAGAGCTCGATTTCGAAGACTTGATCATACCCCGAGCTCGTGTTCGGAAGCTCAGAGTAAGAATCGAAGACTTGATCATACCCTGGCCGGGATGTGTGCACCTCCAGAAGCAAATCGTAGATCCGCCATAATCTGCCACGAGGAAAGTATAATTTCGATGACACTCAAGAAATAGCGGAAATTTCTCAAGGACATATGGGTTAGGGTATAAAATTAAGGGATAAGATTTGTATGAAATAGTATGAGTCTGTACAAGATTGTTATACAGCTGTACCAATAGAATTCTTTACCATAATTGGGAATATATTCCCTCCGGTCCAAAATAAGTGATTTTTTGGTCTTTTTCTTTTGGTCCAAAATAAGTGATTTTTTCATATTTCAAGAATGAATTAATTATTTTTTTCCTACATTGTTCTTGAAGTAAATAGTGTTGGAATATATGTTAGGAGTGTTTATATGAGATAGTAAAGGTTAATATGGTCAATTTTATTGCTAATTAATGCTAAAAGGTGGATTTCTTAATATGCGTGAAAACATCCAAAAAATTACTTATTTTGGACCAGAGGGAGTACTATATTAGGGTTTTCCGCTCCTATATAAAGGGGACCCCAATCATTTGTAAACATGATCTCATTCACTGCAATAGAATATTCTACTATGCTTTTCTCGTTTACTGTGTTCCACAATTGTTCTTCAACCTCATTGCTTTTACTTTATTCTTCATGCTTTACTTTGCTCTTAACTCATCCCGAGGCTCCCGAGATAATCGAGCTCGAGGTCCCCATTGCTCTAACAACACTGGTTTGGTTCATCAATTCTTCTTACTTAGACCTAATATTATTTATATATTCACTAGTATTGGAATAAATCACATATCCTTAAAATCACAAATCATCTTTAATTGTTGCTCACTTTTTTCGATGCAAACATATATAAGATCTTTAGATTATTTATCGCATTTTTTTTAAATAATGGAAATCTTGCATAAGTCACTGATAGAACTGTATAATATCTTGACGATTAGGTCATTTGTATTTTATTCATCGTGACTTTCTTTGTTAGTTTGTGAAGGAAAAATAACAAATCATATGAGACAATCCAGCAAAAGAAAAAAATCAAAGAAGAAAACAACAGTAGACGTGGACAAAACGAGTTCAAGAGGAACTTTATGCCTAAAATAAGTTATATCGACACTTCTTTGTTGATAAGATAAACTAAAGAAGCAAAGAAGCGACATTCGGAGAGTTGATATCGAGACCAATAACCAACATTTGAACTAGGTATTTCATCTTTACATCTTATTTTTACTTCTTTTAAATAGTAATATAAGTTTAATTTTATCATAATATTAAATTGGTAGAAATGGTTTTGTATAAGGAATTCTAAGAAAAAGCCATGTACAAATTTTAAGCATTAAATGGTGATAGTGCCAATTTGGACGCTAATAGGCAATGATGGTGTATATTGCGGGTCCTAACCTATTTTGGGACACAATTCTTTTTTATTTGGGGTACAAACCAAGAAGTTTTTAAGGACGTCATGCCCCATTTAGCTATCTATCACATTGTCAATTGAGGTACAAAGCTTAAAACAAAATTCTTCATTAATATAGTCGGTGCGAGCTCTAACCTATGATGCTCTAGGTTAAATGCGCAAAAATTACAACAGATCTAATGCAATCGCACAAGTGGGGTTTGGGGAAGGTATTGTATATTTGTCTTAATCCTATCCTGAGAAGATAGAAAAACTGTTTTGAAAGACCCTCAGCTCAAGAAAAGCAAAGTCATAATACAATAATGGATAAACCACAAAAAGAAAATAGTAACACGAAGTAGTACCAACAACAAGAAAAGTGAGGCAATAAAACAATTAGTAGTAATTGTTTAACCAAAAAATAGACTTTTTAGTCAAATCTAGAAAATAGAAGAATCGGGTTACTGATAATCGAAAAATAAATAGAGAAACGAATTTCCAAGTACTCAGATATGAAAGCTTGTAAAATCAGAATATATTTCAATAGTGCCCTGTCTCCACTGATTACATATTTCTTATTTTATAGGTCCCTTTGGAGAATCTTTGTAAATGTACGTTACACCTAAGCCATAATGAGGCTATTATGAATATTTAATGACATTAAATATTGCGTTACATAATCATTACATTGAATACAAATATTCCTTAATGGCTCCGGTATTTATTTCTCTTGAAATGTTGTATCTTTATCTTCTTATTTGACCCGGTTCGTTATCCTTTTCGTATCTCGTACGTAATTACGCTTAAATAGGGACGGGGCTTCCGAGCCTCTTATCTCATACCTCCTTTTTTGATCCCGTATCTCTTTTTTATCCTTTTGTCTCGTTCCTATTTTATCCCGCACCAGTCTATGATTCTTTGACCAATTATAACCTTTTGATAGTTCCACGTGTCATGTCTTATCATCATTCATTTATGTATATATTTTTTCCCAATACAGATAGTCCCCCCACTTTCCATTTATTCATCAGTTTGAATACTTGGCAGGTGGATTTCATAAAAGGAGAATTTTTATCACCATTAATATTCTGATAAAGTTGACGCTTCAACTGTCACTTCCTTTTAATGTTCTAGACACATGTTGCTTCCTTATTGGTCGTACTGTCTCGCAACACTTTTTTTAGGCTTTCTTTTTGGCTTCACTTTTCACGAAATATTAGTTATCATTATTACGGTTCCTTCATCATCGTACTTTTTCCAATAGTATAAATATAGCTTCTTTTTTGTCATGTTCCTCATAAATTGAATTGAACACTTCCGCCTTGCAAATTTTCTCCATCATTCCCTGCTTTAATTCAAATCTTGCATCCATGGCTTCATCAAATCCTAACCCTAGGAAAACTTCCATTCTAGATAATTTTCCTAATGCTCCTGTAAGACATAGAAGAGGAGGCAGATTATGCAATTTAAGCTCCACTCGTGGTAGAACTTCAACGCCTCCTTCTGGTTCTGGTCCTTCTTCTGGAACCAGGGGTTCGCATTCTCAAAGGGGTTCCTCTCGAAGTGAGGATTCTTCTGAGCCACTGCGTGAACCTTGGTGGAAGAAATTATTCCCACAGAATTTTTTTTTTACCATGATAAAGAATCCTTAAAAACTCAAGTTGCTTCACTAGATCGTGCTGATCCTTATCCCACTCTAATCACAATTGCTTTGGCACCCATAGTTAGGAAGGAGTGTCATTGGGCTGAAGATTTTTCAATTATTATTCCTAACCCAAATCAAAGAATCACCTCTTATATTATAGGTTATTCCTTTGTTTATATCTACCCATTTACTTTAGGGTTCAAACCAGCCATCGATCCGGTCATTCTAGACTTGTGTCGCTTCTTCGATGTTTGCTTGGGTAAAATTGGACCAACAGTATGGCGAGTTGTTGCTTGCTTGAGGCATCTTGCTAGTAAGGCCAACGTAGAATTTACTTTCCCCTATTTAGTTCACCTCTACTCTCCTAGGTTTTTCCGAAACGGAATATTTGGTTTAGCAGCCAGGAGCAAAAGATTCTTGGTGAATCCTAAAGATGATAAGGACCGGGGTTGGTATGCTCGGTATGTTGCTGCCCCCACCGTGGGTTTAGTCGGTGAAAGAAATTTTCGCTTCCCAGAGAAGTGGAATTTTGCACGTAAGTATTAAATATCCCTGTGCCTTTTTATTTTCAACCTTACTTGTTTTTTACTATTGTGTTTATTTTTCAGCAACCATAGGTATGGTTGAACCCATATCCAATATTCGTGGTTGGGTAGAAAAACTTTTGAAGGTTGCTCCAATGGAAGGTAGGACGTGGAAAACCCTTTCCAGTCGCTACGGTTGGAAACCAAAGACTCATGGTAAGAGTTTGTGTGTTTTTTTTACCTTAAGTATTTCTACTGTCTTGGCTTTTTAACCTTCCTTTTCTTAGGTTTTGCCACTCGAGGAGTTACTCTTGAGGGTGTCTTGGCATCTCGTGGCCAAGACATATTCCTAGGATCGAATCAAGATATTTCAGCTCCCCCGAGGTTTGAGAAAAGAAAATCAGTCCTTGAAGATGATTCTGAAGGAGAGGGTGAGGGCTCCTTGGTAACTAGACCACGAGCCAGGAGACGAATTGTTTGTGATGATGAGATCAATGTCTCTCCTGACCTGCCCCTTTCCGAACCTGTCGTTGTTCCAGTAGTCATTCTTGATGATGACATTTCTCCCCCGTCTGATACTGTTGACTCTATAAACCAGATTTTTATCAGTGGTTTTAGTAGTGGTCCTTTAGGTCCGGTTTTGGATGAGCTTCCCTTATCTTCCTCTACCGTTCCTGTGATTGTTTCTCTGTCTCCCTCATCTGTTACTTCTATTCCTTTCTCTATTTCCTCTTCTATATGACTCTCCTGAACGACATTGTTCATGCCAGTCTGAAGGTATTCCTTGATCTCTTGTTTTATCAAGATTCTTTTTCCTTTAGGAATTTTTAATCATATATCTTTCACATGAACAGGTCAACCTCATTGGTACCGAGCTTATGAATCGAGTTCCTCATTTAGAGAAACTGGCTCGTGACCTGGAGAAAACTGCTCATGATGCAGAAGAAGCTGCTCGTGACTCTCAATTGGAGGCCAACAATTGGAAAGGCCAGTATGAAAGTTCGTAGATTGATATGGACATTTTGGAGAAGAGAAAAAGTTCCCTAGAGAAATAAGTCCAAACTCTTACCTCCGAATTGGCAACGGTCAAGGCTACTTCAGATCAGTCTAAGAGAGAAGAAGAACTTTTTGCGGAGAAATTATCCATGGTTGCTGATGAAAATAAAGCTTTAAAAGCTTTGTTAGCTCAGAAGGAAATACATGCAGAAGGGGTGGCACAAGAGCTTACTCGAGTACAAGAAGATTCGCGAGCCTCTGCAGACAAAGTTCGTGCTTTGGAAAATTCTCACACCTCATTGCAGTTATCTCATGATTCTATTTTGCTTAAGAATAAGGAGCTCAAGAACGAAGTTACGGCCTGGGAGAAGGATTATGAACTTTTTGAGGAATCCTCCAACACTGAAGTGAGTAGGACTTTTCTCAAGACCCGCTGTGACACTTTGGTCTTAAGAATAAGGAGCTCAAGAACGAAGTTACGGCCTGGGATAAGGATTATGAACTTCTCGAGGAATCCTCCAACATTGAAGTGAGTTGGACTTTTCTCAAGACCCGCTGTGACACTTTGGTAGAGGTGAGCCAGGAAGATTTTAACCTTGAATCCGAGTTGGCTAAGGTAAATGAATCCATTGAGAGAGCACAACAGCCACCGGATTTTTCATCTCCTGAAACTAGTCTTCCCGTAGTTGAAAACCCTTTTATTGAGGTTCCTTCAAATGAAGCTTCTTTAGTTGAGACTACTTTGGTTGAAGCTTCCATAGATGAAGTTCCTGTATTTGAAGTCCCCGTGTCTGCTGTACCTGAGACTCCTGTGACTGATGAGATCACTGCTAGTATTGCACTTCCTTTAAGTTCTTTCGCGCCTGTTGCCAGTACCATGACTGAAGATCAATTCTTAGCTGTTGATGATGCAAGTGCAGTTGAGCTGTAAATGATCCCTCTTCAGTTCTTTTACCTTAAAAGGTTCTTTTTTTGTAATTTGAGGTTTCCCCTTTTTGCAGGTGCCCCTCTGGAAGTCTATGTTCAAAGTTTTTGGTTTCTTATGATAACTTTTTGTAATTGAACTCCTGACTTAGAGTTTTTTAAGACTTCAAGTCCCCAAGCTTTGTTTAAGGGGCACTTTTGATTCGATGATCAAGTTTTATACTTGATTTTAATATTTAAGAAGTTCATTTTTTCAAACTCCCATCTGTTCTATTCATGCCTCTTATTTTTGTAGGACTTAAAGAATAGATTGCATTTTTATTTTCTGAAAATGCTTTCATTATTCTCACGATTAAATAAAATGAGTTTTATAAAAGAGGTCCCTTTTTATATATTGACACTTGATGAAGAAGACTTCTCAACTTCATAATGGTGTTTTATACGATTTAAGAAATAGGAACATACATATTTATCTGAAATAACCTGAACAAGTTTTTATTCTTGAACTTTGACAAGTTGTAAATCATTCCTTGCGTGTATTTGAATTACATCTATAACTTTCTCGTAACTATTTTTTTGTAACAGATTCAAAAAAATAGAACAATAGATACAGGGTTTTTTCTTATAACCCGTTTTAGTATACAACCTTCACCCTAACTATTTATGATGTATAGTGGGTTTCCCTTAGCTCCAAAACATTATGAAAGGTTTGATAGGTGACTCCGTTGTTCTCATGGGAAAGAATACTATGATGAAATGCCATGACTCATTAGCTTCCACTTTGCACTTGACTTCTTTTAGGCTTGATTTTGCTCCATCTTCTTTGCCTTTTATATACACGTAACTGTATATTCTATGTAGTCCCCCAAGTGTTTGAGTGTTGAAGTATGAAGCCTCGAGTACTTGATAGTTTCCTTCATCTGGTCCCTTTCCTGAAAAGGAAATACGTACGGAACTCGAGGGTATGATTATAGATGAAGATTGCTTTACCCGTGTATGTTTCTATCAGAATTATTGTAACCCTAGGCCTGGAATTTTAGTGTATTCCATTTTGTCTTACAGGTCGTGACTCATCATTTAGTACGGGTAAGTATTTTTCCTATCATCTAAAATCGTTAGTCAAAAAATTGTTAAAAATTCAAAAAAGAAAATCTATCATAATGATACCTGACCGGGTATTTTTCCTTAGAAGTAATATCTCTTCAAATGACCAGCATTCCAATGTGAGGAAAGTATTTTCCCGTCCATTGTCTCCAACTCATATGCTCATTTCCCTGCAATATCATGAATTCTATAGGGCCCTTCCCAAGTTGGACTTAACTTACCAGCGTTGGCTGCCTTTGTAGATTGAAAGACCTTTTTAAGCACGAAGTCCCCAATTTTGAAGTATCGCAAACAGGCGTTCCTGTTGTAATATCTTTCGATCACTTGCTTTTGTGCGCCCATTCTTATTAACGCAACCTCTCTTCTACCTTCTAACAGATCTAAATTGACCCGCATCTCTTCATCATTAGATTCCTGCATTGCTTGGGACACCCTCGTGCTTCTTGGCTCCCCTATCTCAACTGGGATAAGTGCCTCAGCCCTGTAAACCAAGGAAAAGGGGGTCTCACCTGTGCTTGTTTTCGTGGTTGTGCGATATGCCCATAAGACTCCAGGTAATAGTTCAAGCCAGTTACCCTTTGATTTCTCTAATCATTTCTTTAAATTATTGATGATGACTTTATTTGTCGATTCCGCTTGCCCATTCCCTACTGGATGATATGGTGTTGATGTTATCCTTTTTATTTGCCAACTTTGAAGGAATTCCGTGACCTGAGCTCCGATAAATTGTGGACCATTGTCACATATAATTTCTTTTGGTACACCAAATCGACAAATGATATTTCGCCAAATGAAATCCTTGACTTCCTTTTCCCGTACCTGTTTAAATGCTCTGCTTCTACCCATTTAGTAAAATAGTCAGTAAGTACAAGTAGAAATTTTACCTGTCCTTTAGCTTGAGGCAATGGTCCAACTATGTCCATTCCCCATTTCATAAACGGCCACGGTGCAATAACCGGATGTAACAAATTAGTAGGTCTGTGCATATTATTACCATATCTCTAGCATTTATCGCATTTAGCTACGAAGCTCGTTGCTTCTCCTTCCATTTTGGGCCAGTAATATCCTGCCCTGATCAAAGTTCTTACCAGTGACCTTCCTCCTGCATGGTTTCCACAATGTCCTTCATGTATTTCCCTCATTACATATTCTGTTTGAGAAGGTCCAAGGCACCTTGCTAATGGGCCACCAAACATCTTTCGATAAAGGTTACCTTGTTTTAAACAGTAACGAGCTGCCTTTTTACGAAGTGCATGTGCTTTTGTCTTGTCATCAGGTACAGTACCATACTATAAAAAAGCTACAATTTCATTTCTCCAATCCCAAGTTAGATTATTAAAATTTACCCCGTTCTTATCAGGTTCGAGAACCAAGTGAAATAATGTATAACTGAGGCATTGGCATCTTTTGTTATATCAGATGCGGATGCAAGGTTCGCTAAGGCATCTGCTTCAACATTATCATCCCTTGGTATTTGGATAACCTTCCAAGACTGGAAATGTTTTATCAGTTCCCTTACTTTTTCCAAGTATTGCTGCATCCTTGCCTCCCTGGCTATGTAAGTCCCCAGCATTTGATTAACCACGAGTTGAGAATCACTTTTGATCACCACCTGACTTATCCCAAGTTCTCGTGCCAATTCCAGACCTGCAATCACAGCTTCATACTCTGCTTCATTATTAGTTACGGAGTGACATTTAATAGCTTGCCTAATAGTTTCTCCCGTGGGTGGTACGAAAACAATTCCCAACCTTGCACCTTTAATGTTAGACAATCCATCAGTAAATAAAGTCCATATTCCTAGATTTGCTCCATTGAGTACCTAAACTTCTTTTTCTGCTTCTAATTGCATCCCTTGGCTAAAATTAGCCACGAAATCTGCCAGTACTTGGGATTTTATTGTTGTTCTGGGTAGAACATGATTTCATATTCACTTAATTCTATAGCCCATTTAGCTAACCTTCATGACAATTCATGTTTATGTAGTATATTATGTAAGGGAAATGCAGTTACTACAACAATTGGGTGACACTAGAAATACGGTCTCAATTTTCTAGATGTCATGATTAAAGCTAGTGCTAATTTCTCTAATTGCGGATACCGTGTCTCTGCATCTAACAATGATTTACTAACATAATAAATAGGAGATTGTTTACCTTGTTCTTCCCGAACCAAAACAGCACTTACCGCGACTTCTGAAACAGCAAGGTAGATGAAGAGCCTTTCACCAGCCTTAGGTTTTGCTAACAGTGGTGGATTTGCGTCACGACCCGATTCCCGAACCCGATCGTGATGGCGCCTCTCGTGAAGACAAGGCCAACCAACAGACTAACAATACTTCTTTTAGCAATTACTTAGCATGAATTAGTCAAACAATAGATAACATTATCATAAGTGCGGAAGAAAATGATATAACAGGGAACCATCCCCAACTCAGCCTGAAATCGGGGTGTCACAAGTCATGAGCATCTAAAGAATCTTAACACTATTACAAGATCAGTAATATACAGGTTGGAATTTAATAACAATGGAAGAAATACGGTGCCGCGAACGCTGACTGTCACCTGGCACAGCTACGATAGCAAGATCTCCAATCGGCTCAAAACCCGCTACCGGGTGAACAATTACCTGCATCTGCACACGAGGTGCAGAGAGTAAAGTGAGTACTCCAACTCAGTGAGTAATAAGGGTAAATAATAGCTGAGCAGAAATAAACCACATAAAGCAAATCAACATGCTATATAGTACAGTGTAACCCTTTGAGAAAACAAGGAAGACGTGAAAATCCTTTAGCAAATATCTTGACTCAGTTCGAAACCACTTTTGAAAATATCTTTTTCCAACAGTTAAGAAAATGAATGCGGAATAGGTAGTGCAAGTCAGCACAAAAGTCAGCCCCTCGGGCACAACAAGTATGCAAAAATGAGCTCATAAAAACTAGCCCCTCAGGCGATATTCTTGTTCCTGGTCAGCCGTTGTTACCTGACCCGTTTACATCATACAGTGTCAATGTCACCACTGTCTAAAATTTATCCTCTTAAAGAGTGATCAGACAATATCAGAACAGCAAATAAATATCTCAAGAAATAACACAAATAACGAATAGTGAACAAATGTATGAACGCAATGCAATGCATATGACGGCATACTCCGGTACCCACTGCGGCGTGCAGTCCGATCCATTTAATGTTGACGGCGCTCACTGGGGGTGTGTATAGACTCCGGAGGGGCTCCTACAGCCCAAGCGCAATATCAGCCAAGTCGTGGCATCAAACAGGCTCTCGGCCTCAATATCAATATATCATCGCTGCGGCGTGCAGCCCGAGCCATCCATATATTCAGAAATCACTATAACACTATTGCGGCGCGCAGCCCGATCCATGCTTAGTCCAGAAATGCACATAAGCCACTTGGGCAATGTTAACATGATAGTCCTCAGCTCAAAACGTCAATAAAATATTGTTTAAGTTTTCAAATCTTAGAAAAATGGCTGAGTTTGCAAAATAGTATTAAAACCTTAGACCGAGATCAAATAATATGCAAGCAATGCAAAAACAATTATATCAAACCCCGAAGGATTCACATAGTTGGCACGAAGCCCCAAACATGGCAAATC
>MU706842.1:0-17302 GCA_026770625.1 Nicotiana glauca
TGTTCCCATCTCTGGACTTGTAGTACTTTAGTGAACTCTGTAGTAGCTCATGACTGGTGACACCCCGATGTCGGGTTATGTTGGGATGGTTCCCTGTTATTATTGTTGTTTTCCACACTTTTGATTATGCTAATCATGTTTTAGTTTTATAAATGCCAAATAACTGTTAAAAGGAAGCGTTTGTTTTGTTGGCTGGCCTTGTCTTCACGAGAGGCGCCATCACGATCGGGTTTGGGATTTGGGTCGTGACAAGTAAAGACGAGGGTAAAAACATGAAGGGTGATGCCGTGCACGTGATTGCTGTGTTACTACTTTCGTTGGTTCAAAACATGATATTTACTGTGTTCCTTTACTGCACTATTTTCAGAATATTCATAGTCCCCTCAGCATATTTTCCCCCCTCTCATTTTTATCTATTAAATTTCTGTTATTGTTATTTTCTTGTATATGATTTAACTGCAGAAATTTATGTTATTTTTCGTGTCCTATCCTCGTCACAACTTCACCGAAGTTAGGCTCGGTACTTACTAGTACATGAGGTCGGTTGTACTGATACTGCACTCTGCAGTTTCTGTGCAGATCTCGGTGCCGAACCTCGTGATTAGAGTTGGGTTGCTGCCTTCAGTCTACAGGAGACCCAAGGTAGATTTGACAACGTTCACAGACCCTGGAGTCCCCTTCCCTCAATCTTAGATTTTCCATCTCTTTTCATTTTGAGAATATACGTATTTCTTTTAAACCAGTGTTTGTAGAAAATTATTAGAAGTTCGTGGATTGTGACACCAGATCTTTTGGGGTAGTCGTGTGTTAGTGTTTTAAATTGTTATAAAATTTCCGCACTTCATATTTGTCTAGTATAAATTAATGTTAATTACTCTTTTGGTTAATGATTAATGTGTTAGAACTGTATTTGTTGGCTTGCCTAGCATTTTAAGAGTTAGGCACCATTACGATCCCGACGATGAGAAATCGGGGTCGTAACATTATTATTGTTACCATATAAACTGTATGGGAAATCAGCTGATGAGACCATAAAGATATATATGCCATAAAAAGAAAGAGTAGCCACTTCTGAATAGCCATGGTCAATTGGTCATGGCCGTTTAAGTTGCTCGATATGTAGGAGCTTAGATTTGTCACGATCCGGAATTTCGCCAACGGGATCGTGATGACGTTTAATATCACACTCGCTAGGTAAGCTAATGTTAGAGATTTATTAACTATTTTCCTTTACAATTCATTGAATAGAAGTAAACAAGTTAAAATAAGTGATCATAACTGCGGAAGTAAGTAAAACACTGCTTTATTTATAAACTATTGCTAGAACTATTACTACTACTATTACTTTAAAATTGGTGTCACAATCCACGAACATACTATGAATTACTACAAATATTGGTATGAAAGAAATTACATCTGTTTGAAACGAAAGAAAAATAGAAATGAAGAAATGTAGAAGGGGACGCCAGGGCCAGCAGACGCTAGGGCCTGCGGACACCAACATGACTCAATGCATCACTCTTATTCCTCCTGTTACGTCGTGCAACCCGATCCTACCATATCAGTACCAATCACACAATAAAAATAGAAATTTCACAATATGGCTCAAAACTCCCCACAATATTTAACCTACACTTAAACAAACGAAAATCGGTAAATTATGAAACTTCACTCGAACTACACTACTCAGTGAGACCAGTCTAAAGTATACTAATAAACACTGATAAATAGCTTAAACCAATAATATGAAACAATGAAGCCACGTAATATCCAACACTTTTAACAATAAAAGCAATATCCGACAAGTAGCAACTAATCATGGAAGTATCAAATAGACAAGTAGCAATTAGGCAGGGAACAATAAATTAAGAATGGGAAGGGAACAGTCAAACAGATAAATTGGCGGCGCATAGGTACTCGTCACCTCACCTATACGCCATGCACATGGAATTTCACATAGCAATTAAGTCAGGGATTCCTAATCCTCGAGTCAAAGTTAGACCAAATACTTGCCTCAATCCAACGACCAACTCAAAATTCAATTATCGCTTTTCCTTTAGTTTTCACATTCAAACCACGCGTATCTAGTCATAATTAACTATATGACATCAATTATCGCTAAAGAAATTAATTCCAATACATAATTATAAGTTTTCCAACATTTCTACCAAAAAGTCAAAAACCAACCTCGGGCCTGTTTGGTCAAAACTCTAGATTCGGGCCAAAATCCATTCACATATTCCCCCGAGCCTTAATATGTAATTAGTTTCGAAATTCGACCACAAATCAAGATTTAAATTTCAATGATACAAAAATTTCTAATTCTACCCAAATCCCCAATTTTCACCATGAAATCCTAAATTTTTTGTTGAATTATTATAAAATGAAGTGAAAGATTGAAAGAAACAAGTTAGGAAGAATTGATCTTTGAAAAATCGCCTAGAGGGTTTCTTGTGTTTGGAAGTTTTGAAAAATGAGAAAAATCCCGTCTAAGCCAAGACTTATCAGCTGTAGATATCGCATTTGCGACTCCCTCGCATTCCTGCAACCATCGCAAATGCGAAGTTCCAGTTGTAAATGCGAACTCGGACTTTCGCAAATGCGAAACTTTTCTTCGCAATTGCGAACTACCCAGTCTCCTCCCATGCTCACAAATGCGAACATTCTTGGCAAATACGAGGCTCGCATTTGCGAGATCTGCAGACCTGAAGCACACCAGCAAATTTTCTTAAGTCCAAATCACTCTGTAGCCTATCTGAAACTCACCCGAGCCTTCGGGGCTCCAAACCAAACATACATACAAGTTTTAAAATATTATATGAACTTGTTCGTGCGATCAAATTGCCAAAATAACACCTACAACTACGAATTTAGCACCAAATTGCATAAAATTTTCAAGACAATTTTAAAACTTCTATTTTCTCACCGAATGTACGAATTACGTCAAATCAGTTCCGTTTCTTACCAAATTTTACGGATAAGGTATAAATATCATAACAGACATTTACCGGGCTCCGAAACCAAAATACGGACCTGATACCAACAAGATCAAACATTACCAAAATTCTTTAAACCACTATAATTTCAGTCTTACAATTTTCATCAAAAATTCATTTCTCGGGATAGGGACCTTGGAATTCGATTTCGGACATACGCCCAGATCCCATATTTTACTACGGACCCACCGGGACCGTCAGAATACGGGTCCGGATCCGTTTACTCAAAACGTTGACCGAAGTCAACTAAAATAAACTTTTTAGGACAAAAATTATTATTTCATAAATTTTCCACTTAAAAGCTTTCCGGAATCACGCTCGGATTGCACACGCAAATCAAAAA
Organism: Nicotiana glauca; assembly: GCA_026770625.1. NCBI lineage: Eukaryota > Viridiplantae > Streptophyta > Magnoliopsida > Solanales > Solanaceae > Nicotiana > Nicotiana glauca. The sequence continues at coordinate 3,340 of MU706842.1, forward strand.
GAGATAAAATAAAAATTTTAAAGCATGGAACAAAGGAGTTCTGAAACATAAGGTCATCACAATATTTTTGAAGAAAATAAAATACATAGAATGGTTGGGTACAAGTGACATGGGTGTTGAATATATAATAGTAGTAGACAAGTAATTTGTTTAGAATCCCAAGAATTGCAAGGGATTGAAAGAGTAAACAGAGCTAGGGAAAACGTATTGGAAGTGTGCCGTGGACTACCATTTCTTAATAAAAATCTACTATTGGCTTGTCTTTTTCCCCCCTGAAGTTGACAAGTTGACTGACTCGTAGAATTTATGGAAGTCAACAACTCTAATTTATGAGGAGTGATGGGAAATGAGTGGCTAAGAACAAGCCACCTTGGAATTCTTTGAACATTTCAACTTTATCCGATTCCAGAAAGGTAAAAATTTATCCGCATCCCATTTTTACACCCAATATAGTTAAGTTAATCATATAAAATAAACTAAGGTCTATTAGGAATTTTATTTAAAATAAGTAAATAAAAATTAAAAAAAGAAGTAAGTCATAATATAACTTCAGAACAACTTAAGGTTGCTGCAAACTTCCTCGCTCTTCTTTCTTTTATTCCTAATCTTCTTCAAGTGTTTGGCTAAATTTCAAAGTGCTGATTATTTTTTATTTTCTTCGAGCGTAAAGCATAATTCCAAAACAACAATATATGTAGTTGGGAATTGGATTAAGAGCCAAGCCATGAAGGTTTCCGTTCTTTCACTAGTATGTTATTAGCATCTCCAACCTTTACCCCCATTTTGAGTTAATTTTATCCATGATTATTGAACTTTTGTGTTTGTTACCCAAAAGTCACATTTTTTTGTTACCTAAAAATCATTTAACTTTGTGTTCGTTATACAAAAGTTACTTTTCTTTCTTTTGTTACACAAAAATCATTTTACTTTACTCTAATTATCATAAAAGTCACATTTTTACTTGAAAAGTCTATTATGCCCTTGATATTTATAAACCTTCATATTTATGTAATACCTTCTATATTATATATTATATAATATATTATTAACTGTCTATTTTATTTATAAATAAAATAACTTAATATTATTTTATTTATTATTTTTATAATATATTTGCATATTTAATTTTTTCTTAACGTTAATTTTTACAATATATTAGTAGCGTTATTTAATTTGTCAGTAACTTTATATTAGTAGAGAAATAAATCGGCAGGTACATTTTCGTAAAAAAATTCGCAGGTAAACAAACAAAGAAACTGAGGAAAAAATCATATGTTAATCTGAAGGAAAATCCCTAGGTAACTCTATATGTGAATTTAGCTGGGGTTATTTTCTTGGGGATTTACCTGAGCAATTGATTATTTGGGAAATTGTATTACTAGAAATTCGGGAAAAACCGTAAAAAAAAAAAATCGACCAAAGTTGGTTGGTAATGGCCAATAACTGTCCAAAATTGCGGCCATTAACATGTGGTCAGTATTTGGAAGGCCGTAAGGGCATACCGGTCAAAGTTGGTTGGAAATTACCGACCAACTTGGGTCGGTCAATTAAATTCAAAAAAAAAAAAAAGAATTGCTGAAAAAAAGTTATTTTATAACGCTACTAATATATCTTGAAAATTAAAGTTAGAAAAAATTAAATATACGAAAAAATTAAATATACGAATATATTATAAAAATAATAAATAAAATAATATTCAGTTATTTTATCTATAAATAAAACACATATATACAAATATATTATATAGTATATAATATAGAAGGTACTACATAAATATGAAGGTTTATATAATATCAAGGGCATAATAGACTTTTCAAGTAAAAATGTGACTTTTATGATAACTAGAGCAAAATAAATTAATTTTTGTGTAACAAAAGAAAGAAAAGTGACTTTTGTGTAATGAACACAAAGTTGAATGATTTTTACGTAACAAAAAAAAAGTGATTTTCGGGTAATAAACACAAAAGTTCAATGACCATGGATAAAATTATCTCCCTTGATCCCCAAAATAGGGATTGCCCAATTTCGGAGATAACTTACTCCAACAATTTTCCCATTCCCCCTAAAAGAGAATATTTTTTTTTTATATTCTTCTCTCTTCTATATTACATTATTATCTTTCATTTCATTTTTATTTTTTAAAATAAATTCCATCTTTTATTTTCATTAATTTATAATTTCCATTAAAAAAAATTCATAAAATTTTAAATAATATAATTTGCAAGCAATTATTATAGATTGATTAATAATTCAAATAAAAGTAAAATTATTGCGATAAAAGATTAATTAAATACATATTACATAACAATAAAATTCATACTAAATTAATTTATTAAAATTATACACCAAAGTTAAGATGTAAATTAATATTATAAATATATTACATAAACATAATTAGGTATATATAAAGAGATAAATTAAAAGAGTTGTATATATAAAGAGATAAATTAAAAGAGTTAAATAATAAAATAATAATAAAATATGCATAAATAATAACGAGGGAGATGAATGATGTCCCCCGTATTTGGAGGAACACTATTCATCCCCAGATTGGAGGCAAAAATGGGATAAGGTTGGAGTTCCATTACGACAAAAGTTGCCCCTGTTGTGGAAAAATGGGGGAAGGTTGGAGATGACCTTAGTTGCTAGTATGTAGCTCAATTAGTCTTGCACTTTCTGACTTGGGAAGCATAGATTATGATAGTAATTTATACTTTTTATTACTAAGTTAGATTCGATGCAAAATAATAAATGGTGTTCGATGGTGAAATTGATGGAATAATGTTGTCAAGAATAGAGTTGAGAGATAAAGTAGATTTTGCATAATTTTTGTGAAATTTGGGAATAAATTATTTGGTAATGGCCTGTGATACCATAAAGACCATAGACTATATATTAAAATTTTTAATATTAGTATTATTTAATATCATGTGTTAACTATAGTTATGTACTGATAATTATAGTTAAAAATAGCGACATATGTCATTTGCTTATTGGTAAATTTTTTCCTCCAGAAAAGGAAAATACATTTCTAACTAATTGGAAAATTCCACAATTGTTACAATGGCATATAGGAGTAACACTTACGAAACAAATTTAACTTTGTAACAAACCACAAAATCCTTAATTAATCAAATATCAATCCCAAACTAATTGGAGTTTGAACAAAATAACAAGTAAATGAGAAAACTAACAAAAAGGCTAGTATGTCTAAGAATGTTAACGAGGATATAACTCACTCAACGACGCCTCATTTCGTGATGAAGAAATAGATTTACTTTTGGCTACTTCTTTAGATTCTGATATTCTTGAATTGTATTCTTGAATAAGTGAAGTCTCTGAGCTAATATCATTGTGCATATAATATGCAGGCCCTGAAGGCATTGGAAGACTCAAAGAGAGGCTACTAAGCATGAGAACTACTGCAGCCATAGTTGGTCTATCAACAACATTTTCTTGAACACACAATAAAGCAATGTGGATACATCTCATTATGTCACGAACCAGTCCCGTGCTTCCCCTCAACATGGGGTCTATCAAATTTGTAGCTGTTCCTTCGCGCCAGTTCGACCAAGCCTGTCATAGTTCAGTTCTTGAATCAAACGAAATCATATGAAAAAGAAGTAGGAGGAGTAATTGATTCTTGTTTTTCTAAAACATAACATATTTTGGAATACATTTTATTCCAAAAGGCTAATAATAATGCATGTAGCAGGTCCCAGCTAGTTTGGATTTAGGATTACTTGCTTGAATAATCTAGTTACTTACATAGCTCAGGAGGTCTTCCACAGATTCTCCATTTCTGAAACAAGTGTTCTTTTGGCCACTTAAAATTTCTAGGACTAGTACTCCAAAGCTAAAAACATCTGATTTGACTGAAAATTGTCCGTGCATTGCATATTCTGGTGCCATATATCCACTGCAAAATAGAAACAAGAATTACATAACATTCTGCAACTTAGATATGATTCAGTTGTTAATTAAAGTTTTTTTTTTGGTACAAATATATGTTGCACTTCACATGAGCGGACCGAGGTAAAAAGGCCAAATATTCAATTCTGGAGCTTAGTAGTCCAAACAGTAGGATAAGCAAATCTCAAATAAGATGTCAAAATTGGGTACTACTTCATGTTAAAGTCAAACTACATGCAAGGGCCATTAAAGAACTTCGACTTCTTTCAATGAACTTAGGAAGCAGTAAATGTTGTGCTGCAATTTATACTGCAAATTGGGTAGTTTCTGCTTTCTGTTTCTTTTTTCCGCCTTTCCTTAGTGAGAATGTTTCTCACTGCAATGTGAAGACAACTCTTAGACTATTGATCTATTCTTGGCTGAGCAAACTACAAGTTTGATGAGTTAAGACGTAGCTGCCAAGAGATGATATGTAATTTCCTCTCTGAACAAGGAGAATTCATTCCCAGAACTCATTAAAGAGATTACAATGACATGCAAAATCCATATTTAAAATTCTTGTAACATTTCAAGGACAGATTTGCTTTTGTCTCGAGTCAGCTTTTATTCTTGCTAAATGCATAATGAATCTTTAAGAATGATATGGAAAAGGAGTAACAGTCTATCTATTGAGAGATGTGAACTTACTAGGTCCCAGCAATTCTGCTTGTGTTGCCTTGAGTTTCATCCAATGTAAATAGCCTTGCCATGCCAAAATCTGAGATCTTAGGATTCATTTCTGCATCTAGTAGAACATTACTAGCTTTGAGATCCCGATGAATGATCCGAAGTCTAGAATCCTCATGAAGATAAAGAATTCCCCTAGCAATGCCTCCTACGATTTTGGATCGTCTTTCCCAATCCAATTGCGTACGTTTAACTGGATCTGGCAACAAGATCAAAAATATAATTTACAAGCTGAGTAACAATTGGAATTAGTTTTCCGGAAAATAAGGCAGACAACTAGACAACTTGTAAAATTAGACCGGGAAAACACTAAGCAATACATACCAAATAAAAACTGGTCAAGACTTGCATTAGGAACAAATTCATAGACAAGAAGTCTCTCTGTTCCATCTAGGCAAAATCCCAGCAACCTAACCAAATTCCTATGTTGAAGCCTGGAAACCAACACCACCTCATTTTTGAATTCTAGATCACCCTGACCTGAGTCTGCTGACAATCTTTTTACTGCTACTTCTTCTCCATTTGGAAGCTTACCCTGAAGCAAACGGGCATAAATTGAAAATGTATGAATTAAAAAACAACTACTCAATCCCACGCAAGTTTAGGTCAGTTATATGAATCCTGAGTGTCCATCATATACATCAATTAAGCCTAATCACCTTGTACACAGGACCAAATCCGCCTTGTCCCAACTTATTAGCATCTGAGAAGTTATTTGTTGCTGCTCTAATTGTAGAAAAATCATATTGCAAGGATTCTGCGGTGCTAATATCATCCCCGCGTATACCTTCACAAACATAAGCATACAACAAATTAATGAAACATGGTCCTAAGAATTCCGCTTTCCTTAATCATAGTTTGTTACTCCTAGTAGTTTGCACTTACTCTGAATTTCGTCCACCAGCTTCCTCTTTCGCATCTTCATACATATGACATAATTACAAACAATAAGAATAACAACTGTAACAATTGGCACGACGACAATGATGACGGTTCGTGCTGTTTTATCGTCTTTCCCTGTTGGAGCTGTTCCATCATCCTTCCCTATTTGAACTGTTTTATCATCATTCCCTACAAAAATGCTTCAAATTAGCATAGTATCTTCTCTTTTCCAATTCACTTGTTCTGCTTCCCTTTTCAGGTTATTTAAAAAAGTAATACATAGTAGTACTAAATATGACAAATTTAATATTCTCCTACAATATAATAAGCTCTTCTTCAACACAAGTTAACATTTGTGGTGTGATACTGTTAATTTTGGGTGACCATTTCATATGGTATACTTCATTTACTTAATTATGTCTTCAAGACGCACCCTCTAGCGCACGCCTAATTATTTCTTCTATGAGTCAAACACATGGTAATTCTTTTTGATAATTCACTACCATATTGAAGCTTAACTGTTGGAAAAGGTAAACTTTCATTTACTAATTAAGTCTTCGATACTTGTTAAAAAGTAGACAATCAACAAATTGGGATGAGCAGAAGGAACAATAAAAACGTAATGCACCTGCAGGTGGCGGAGCTTCTAACGCCACCTCCTTGAAGAAACGGCCACTTTCATAACGGAAGTTGCACCTAGTCCCTATGATTCTGCCACCCCTCTTGCCATTGCAGGGACAATTAGGCATATCTCCATAAGCGTTAGTTAAACAATCGACGCAATTCTGAGGAGATAAATCAGGAGTACACTGCACAAGGGCAAAAATAGTCTGAAAATTTGGACCTGTCGCATTACCACTAGCATATTTTCGAAGAGGACCACCACCTGCAGCACGGCCTCGCAAATCATCCAATAATTTTCTCAACTCCAGGTTAAATTCCTCAGGTTTTGAGGCATTCCCAGTATTCCACAAATAATATGGAGTAGAAAATGACTTAGTGCCTAGAATGTTTCGATTTGAGTAGTGTAACATACATTCATCAGAGCCACCAGAAGCTTCTTTTTGGTTAGGACATAACTGTGTAAGGTTTTGAACAACATTACTGACACAAGTGCGACATGATTCTAGCAGCTCCACATCTCCTCTGCATAGTACAATAGCACTGACCATATCGGTGTTTTGACCAATGGAAGCATTATAGAAACCATATTTATCCATATTTGAGGAAAGGGAAGAGAGGAGCTTCATAAGATTATTGTGGTATGTACTATTTTCGGTGTAGTTATTATTGTTACCACATAAAGTGTATGGGAAATCAGCTGCGCTAGGATGAGACCACGAAGATATATATGCAAAAAAAAGAAAGAGTAGCCACTTCTGAATAGCCATGGCGATTGCTGTTTAAGAATAGATATTTTTGAAGAACAACTAATACATAGAATGGTTGGGTACAAGTGACAGACAGATTTTGATACTAATTGGGTGCTGAGTATGTAAAAATATCAAGTAATTTGTTCAGAAGCCCAAGAATTCCAAGGGCTTGAAAGAGCAAACAGAGCTAGAGAAAAGGTATTGAAAGGGTGCGGTTGACTACCATTTCTGAGAACCAAGACCAAGAAAGAAATTAGGATATTGATTTTTTAAGGCCGCCATTAGGTTAGTGGTCTTTAGCTTAATATACTTTTTGCTGGACTTTTTTTGGAGTTGATTTACTCGTAACAACTCTAATTTGTGGGGGAGGGGGGCGGCGCCTCCTCTTCTTTCCATTGTTTATTAGAGGTCTAAGTTGAAAAATAGTGTCTTATTATCGTGTTTCCATTCCTGGCTTATAGCAATTTGCTTTAATTATACAATGTAGTACGCAGCTCGCGGGCTAATATTTTAATATTTTTTCTGCTTGGTTATTCCTCTTTTAAATTTTTGACTAGTGCGGTTTTGCTCGGGTAAAGCCCGAGCCCAACGACTATATGAGCCGTTCGTGTTTAAATATACAGCTATTTAATGTTTCTCTTGCTAATTTTTAGTGGTAATATTATCTTTGTACCATTCAGAAGCTTTTTAAGTACACTTTATGTGACATACATTGTTTATCGTAGTAATTTAATTATTTATTAGTTCCTAAATGATACAATTTTAAATTTTTGATTAAACTATATTTGAATTTGTAATTTTAAAATAGAGATTATTTGAGTGATTGTAAATTTTTATTATCCATTTAATTTAAGAAAATTCAGAAGACAAAGTGAAGATGTTAAAAAAAGTTCAAGAAAATTATATAGCATATTATGACCAATAACGTTTTGGGTCCTGGTTCTAAACAAATTTTTAAATAATTAAAGGTAATAAAATAACTTAACAAAGTAATAAAATAACTTAACTCTATCATTTTCTCAATTGTTGTTGGCATCAATTATGTGTATACTCGAGTCAGGGGTGTTCACAAAAATCCGAAACCTGAACCAAACCGAAAACCAAATAAAACCTATCAACAAAACAGATATTGTTTGTTTGGTTTGGTTTTGATTTTGAAATTTAAATATCGATCAAATTTGGTTTGGTTTTGGTTTTAATTAAAAAAAACGAACCAAACCGTATATAGGAGTAGCTATTTTAAATTTATTATTACACACACACACACACACACACACACACACACACACACATATATATATAATACAAAGTGTTAAAATTTCTATAGTAAATATTAATCGTTTGCACTTTTAGTATAGTTCTTTACCTTTACATCCTATTTTAATTGGTAGTTTTCTTTTGTTAAGTGCAAGAATCTATTTCATGTTAAAAATAATATATTTTTGATTGAGTCCTTAAATTATTCATCACTATTTGATTCAATTATCATCAATATATCTCGGTAAATAATAGATTTCTCAAAGGGCAATTGATTTGATAGTATTACATTGAAAATGTGATCGCCGAAATGTGTGTTTGGTAGTGTATGTCTTATATTTAAGAAAAAACCGACAAATAACCGGGAAAAACAAAAAACGGACATAAACCGAATCGAGAAAAACGACATAATTGGTCTGGTTTGGTTCTAATATTTGAAAAACCGAATTAGTTGGTTTGGTTTCTTTTTAGGGAAAAACCGACCCAAACCGAACCATGAACACCCCTACTCGAGTGTTTCATTACAAATAATAATAATTATTATTAAATGTTAATTAAAATAATAATTATTAATTGATACTTCATGCTCTTTCTTTTAAATAACATGCCGTTTAAATTAGATCGATTTATATAATGCCAATTACGCAAGCCGTAAATTGTATGTTCAGCATACGGTCAATATAAAAGTTAGCATTTTATACTCAAAAATTTCCTTTTAATGTTTAGTTTTGAAGAGATGGGGTTATAAAATTAAAAATTAATTTTTGAAGACCCATAAAACCATTTGATCCAAATTTTCTAGTGTACTTTTTCCATGAATTTTTTAATATCTTAGAAAGAGATAATTGGCTTACAAAAAGGAAATTTATTTTTCCCTCTTATGCTAGCACTAATTCAAGCGAAGATCTTTGTAATTTATGGTATTTACTCTATTCTTCATATTCTTTATTTTATTTTATTTGTCACTCTCTTATTTTAGTAAATAATATTTTGACTAATATGATATTTCACATTAAATAATTAGCCCCTTTTTTTGTATGCATAGTAATTATTCCTTTACCAGATTTCCTAATTTTTCATAATTCTTTAGACCATAAACTTTGAAAAAGGAAAATATTTCTTCCTACATTATCTTTCAAACTTCAATACAAAATGAAATGAGATCTTCACCGCTCTCCGGTAGAAATATGAAAGGTATCAAATACATAGTACTTTAGCACATACACATTTATTAATAACAATAGAAGTTGAAAAATATATCTATAAAAAAAGGAGGATAAACGAATTAAATACTTAATGCTCATAATATTATTTTAATAATAGATTTTCTCATTTTAAGTTCTTTTTTCTTTTGAAACAACTGAATGAAACAGAAAGGTAACTATTTTTCTATTTTGCTCTTTTATGAAATATAGTTTCTGGCAAAATTGTTGAAGCTATATAGCATTATAACATTAATAATTAACTTGGATTAATTTATTTTTAATTAATCGAATATTAATTGGCTCATATATCATGGATATTATATAATGATAGACTAACTTTGGATATAATCATAATATTAAATAAACTTAAATCCGAATTAAAATAAGGTGTGGTAACTTTATTTCAATCTAAACCATATAAAAATATTAAAAAATTGAAAAATATGTTTTCCTACTTTAAAATCTCATTTTATTTTCAAATATTTGCATAGTACAAAATAACAATTCCTTTCCTTCTTAATTTTTTTTTTTTGAATATTTTCTTAAAATGGTTCTTCTTATTTACAAAATGACATTCCTTTTCCTTTAATTTTTCCAATGATAGTGTTAATTTTTCCCTTTTTAACGGAATGATGACATTTCTTTTCCTTTTTCTCGAAGATTCTCTAAAATATTATTTATGGTTTGATAATTCAACAACTTCAATACATCTAAAAAATTTTTTCTAAACTAAATTTAACATTGAAGTGTTTCCCAAATTAAACTTTAATTGACCCACTTAAACTATTGTGGCATTCAAGCTAAATAAAAATATTATAAGCTATAATGTTTGTGATGCTATCCAGTTTAATATTAGATATTTTATATGTAATCATGAATAAAAAAAAAAGTCCAAACTGCAATACCATAAAATTTACATTTGAAAAGTGAACTTTCTTAACCTTTGGAACTATGTAAATTTTTAAAATTGCAAACAAATGCATTTTTGCTTGTTAGATTAAAGTCCAAAATGAAAATAAATGGATAAAAAATAATAAGCATCAAATAGAAGTTCATTTTGTATATAGCTTATTTAAATAAATCGAAATCAAAAAGTATAATAAGTAGATTTATATGGTATATAAAAAATTCCAAAATAAATATGTAGCCTACTTATCTCTAATTTCTATTCTATCTCCTAACATTATCATGTAAAATGACTTTTGCTGGCATTAAAATTTCTCCGAGATTTGCTAAATTTACTAAAATTTTATAAAGATAATAAGAGTTAGTAAAGAGCTAAATGTGTTGAAGGTGTCACATGAATAAAAGTGACAGCTGTAGCTTAGTTGTCAATAATATACTAGTTAGTGATAATTAATTAGTATTAGTTAAGTTGATCATATTGTATATAATGTATGTACAATGTATTTTTTCAATGAAAAAAAAAAGTGAATACACATTTCCCTCTTTTTCTTCTCCGATAACTGCCAAATATGTTAAGCTTGCAGGTGCTCCCATGGTAGAAAACTAACATGGTATCAGAGCTAGCAACGACAACCACGATCTATTGATCTTATTCTCATTTCGTATGAACGAAGGTTCATCTTCTTCGTCCCCTTCTTCTCCTACCTCACCTTCTCATAGAAACGTCGACTCAACAATGGCGGCAGAAAAAATAGATCACACACATCCCTTGTTTGTGCATCCTTCAGATACTCCAAGCTCCGTACTAGTTTCGATTCAGCTCACAGGATCTGAGAACTACGGGATATGGCGGAGATCGATGAGAATCGCACTTCAAGCAAAACGCAAGTTAGGGCTTGTAACTGGTACATGCAACAAGGATCAATTTAGGCCTGAATTGCATGAAGATTAGGAAACGTGTAATGCAATTGTGCTTTCATGGATCATGAACACAGTATCGTCGGACTTGCTTAGTGGAATCGTATATGCATCAAATGCACACTTAGTTTAGGAAGATCTTAAGGAGAGATTTGACAAGGTGAATAGGATGAGGATATTTTAGTTACATCGAGAGATAGCCACGATTTCTCAAGGCACAGATTCAGTATCTATGTATTTTACGAAATTGAAGGAACTCTAGGTTGAGTATGATGCGATGGTACCTTCGACAAATTCGAAGGAATACACAGATCACCTATAACGACAGAGGCTGTTGCAATTTTTGAGTGGACTGAATGACTCCTATGCTCAAGCTAGGAGACAGATCTTGATGAAATCAGTGGAACCTACTTTGAATCAAGCATATGCTTTGGTTGTTGAAGATGAAAGCCAAATGAACACATCACATGCAGGACTTAATTCAGTAGCTGAGGGGAATGACATTACTGCTCTGTGGAGTTCAACATCTAGAGGAAGCTCAGTGCATAAGAACAAAAGGAACTTCAATGCTTTTTGTGATTTTTGCAAAATGAAGGGACATATGAAAGAAAACTGTTATCAGCTCATTGGCTATCCAGCTGATTTCAAAGGAAGAAGGAAACCAATAGTAGGGAACACAGGTGGCCATCAATATCAAAGAGCAAATGCTGCCTACCATGGAGATTCTTCTAAAGCTAGAGGAAATTATGATACAGGACAAGCAGGTATGGTTGGTACTGGTTTTGGAACTTCTATTGCAGGAACATCAAGTGGAGGCAATAGTCATGTGCAGATGCAGGGGACTCAACCACAAGGATCAGGAGGGAATGTTGCTATCACTTTTACCCCTGAGCAATACAAGCAGATCCTACAGTTACTCAACAAAGAGAATGTGCCAGAAGTATCAGCTAACATAGCAGGTAAAATTTGCTCCTTCTTGGAAAATTATAAATGGATAGTGGACACAGGGGCAACAGATCATATGGTGTCAACTCCTGATGCATTGTATGATCTTCATGATTACCCTAAACAAGGTGCCTCAGTACACCTGCCAAATGGAAAACAATTGCCTATTAGTCATGTTGGCAAATGTAGGTTAGCTGAAGGGGAGATTAGTGATGTGCTATGTGTGCCTGAGTTCAAATTAGCTTGTTATCAGTGGCAAAGTTAACCAGAGAGCTGCAATGTTTCATGTCATTCTATCCTGACTTCTTCTTATGCAGGACCTTCACACTGGGAAGGTGAAGGGGACTGGTAGAATGCAAAATGACCTATACTACTGGAGAAGCACATTACATAATAAAGCATCACATTCACTGACTTCCAGATTGACTCCATCAGCAGGCCTATGGCATAGAAGATTAGGGCATGTCCCTCATAGAGTGTTGCAACAAATGGATGTATGTAAGGGTGTTGATGCAACTGCAGACAAAACTTGCACAATTTGTCCACTAGCTAAACAAACTAGGTTGCCATTTCCTCAAAGTACTAGTAGAGCTAATAAAATTTTTGAACTAATATATGGAGATGTCTAGGGTCCTTATAAGGTACAACTCATGATAGGCATAGATTTTTTCTTACACTTGTTGATGATTGTAGCAGGATGGTTTGGATTTTCTTGTTAAGACTGAAGAGTGATGTTTCAGTTGTAATGAGGGACTTTATGCAGTTAATAAAAAACCAATTCAATGGTTTTATCAAAGTCTTTAGGAGTGATAATGGTACATAATTTTTTAATTCACACTGCGGGAATTTATTTAGTGATGCAGGCATTGTGCATCAGAGTTTTTGCACTCACACTCCTCAACAGAATGCAGTGGTTGAGAGAAAACATAGACAACTCCTTGAAGTAGCAAGGGCAATCAGATTCCAGGCATCCATTCCTTTGAAGTTTTGGGGAATTTGTGTTCAGAATGCAGCTTACTTAATAAATAGAATCCCCTCCACTGCATTGGTGGGGAAGTCCCCATTTGAAGTCTTCTATGGCAAGGTCCCAAACTTGCAGCATTTGAGAGTCCTAGGATGCTTGTGCTATGCAACCAATGTTACTACCAAGAGTGACAAATTTGCCAGTAGAGCCATTCCAGTAGTGCACATGGGATACTCTAGTACCCAAAAGAGATACAGGTTATATAACCTTGCTACAAGATATTTCCTAGTGAGAAGAGATGTGTCCTTTAGGGAAGATGTCTTCCCATTTAAGTCCCCTCACTACCAGCTGCAACCCTCAATTATCACTGATGATTTAGCTCTTTCTCTTGATCCTTTTGAACATGCAGCAAATGATACCACATATTCTTTGGAGTCTTCCTCTGATCATGTTCCTATTCATCATTCAGCTGGACCTTCAGACACTCCAACAGCAATAACCCCTGCTGATGATGCCTTTCACGATCCAAAATCCACTAAGGGTCGTGGTGGCGCCGGACACCACTGTCAGGCCAGCCAATTAGATTACCGATTTAAAAATCCTTTCTAAATTCATCAAATTCCAGAAATTTCCTTCAATTTTCACAAATAAAAGGGGTTTTTGCTTAAATTCAAATTAACAATAAAAATTAAATCAAACTTTTCAAAAACCATCCCAGAACCCGGTGTCACAAGTGCATGAGCGACTACTGATAATGAAATAAAATACAACCTCTGTCCGGAATACAGTGGACAGGAAATAAATAATCAAAGTACAGAAAGGAACTACACTAGCTGCAGGTCGCCTCGCAAATTTGCAGCTCACCTAGTCCCAGA
>MU706842.1:27471-49110 GCA_026770625.1 Nicotiana glauca
TCAGCGGTTCCGCTTGAGCGTTCCAAAAACCGCTTCTGCGGCTCCTCCCCAAGACGGCCTTTTTCCGCTTCTGCGATCATTTCCTCGCTTTTGCGGGGCCGCTTCTGCGGTCCCATTTCCGCAGAAGCGGAAATACCAGATACCAGCTACTCAGCCCTTCCAAAATATCAAATTTTGATCCGTTAACCACCCGGAATCCACCCGAGGCCCCCGGGACCCCAACCAAACATACCAACCAATCCCAAAACACATTCCGGACTTGCTCGAGGCTTCAATTCACATCAAATAATGCTAAAATCATGAATTACACCTAAAATCCAAGTTTATGAACTTTAAGATTTCTAACTTCTATTTTCGATGTTTAAACCTATCAAATCACGTCCGATTGACCTCAAATTTTGTACACATGTCATATTTGACATTACGGACCTATTCCAACTTCCGGAATTTGATTTCGACCCCGATATCAAAAATTCAACTCCCCGGTCAAACTTTCCAAACCTTCAACTTTCTATCTTTAGCCAATTGGCTTTAAAATGGTCTACGGGCCTCCGAATTCACTTTCGATCACGCCCCCAACTCCAGAATCACTATACGGAGCTATTCACAGTCTCGTAATTCCAAACAGACATTGATAACACCGATATGCACTTCAAACCAAACTTATGAAGTTTCTGCTAAATTACTATCTTCTACAATAGGTGCCAAAACGCTCCCGGGTTATTCAAAACCCAATCCGGGCATACGCCCAAGTCCGAAATCATCATACGAACCTGCTGGAACCTTCAGATCCTGATTCTGAGGTCGTTTACTTGAAATTCAAATCCTAGCTCGTTCTTTCAATTTTTAAGCTTTCGAAATGAGAATTCTCTTCCCAAATCTACTCTGGGCTTCTTGAGATTTAATTCCGACCACGCGCACAAGTCATAATACCTGAAGTAAAGCTATTCATGGCCTATGACTGCTAAACGGAGCGCTGGTACTCAAAACGACCGGTCGGGTCGTTACAATGCCACTCACTCACTCCCTAATGCCATGCCTGATGAGATCCAACTGCCAGACTCAAGACTTAGGGATGTTTCAGATCTTAATTGTCCTAGTTTACCCACTGCTGCTAGAAAATCCTGCAGAACTTCTAAGCCTCCAGGATGGCTCAATGATTACATACACCCAGTATCTAAGCCTACTTTTCATGCAGCAACAATGGGATCACTCTACCCATTATCAGCTTATATGTCCTATGCTTCCATCTCCAGCCCTTATCATGCAATTTTGTGCAACATGTCCACTATCAGAGAACCTGACGATTATGAAGAGGCTTTACTCGATCCTAAATGGGTTGAAGCTATGAAACTAGAATTGCAGGCCTTACAGGAGAACAATACATGGTTGATGGTTGACCTCCCTACTGACAAGAAGCCAATTGGATGCAAATGGGTGTTCAAAGTCAAGTACAATGCCAAAGGAGAGGTGAAAAGGTACAAAGCTCGTCTAGTGGCCAAGGGATATACACAGCAGGAGGGCTTGGATTACCAGGAGACCTTCTCCCATGTGGTCAAGATGGTTACAGTGAGGTCTGTTTTATCCTTAGCTGCTATGTTTGGCTGGAAATTACATCAAATGGATGTCTTCAATGCATTCCTCCAAGGTGATCTTGTAGAAGATGTTTACATGGTGCCCCCTCCTGGTCTTTTGGGATAGGGGGAGTGCAGCAAAGTTTGCAAACTCCAGAAATCTCTGTATGGCTTGAAGCAGGCTTCTCGTCAGTGGAATTTGAAGCTTTGTGAAGCTCTTCTATCTTCAGGTTTCATCCAGAGTCATTATGATTATTCCCTTTTCATTAGAAGGTCAGGCTCTCATATGGTTGTTATTCTAGTATATGTGGACGACCTCCTCATTACTGGTTCTTTAGTTTCTCTTATTTAAGAGGCCAAGCTCTTGCTTCATCATCATTTCAAGATCAAGGATTTGGGGGAGATGAGATACTTCCTTGGTCTTGAGATTGCTAGAAGTCAAGATGGAATTCTAGTCTATCAAAGAAAGTTCACATTGGATCTCATTGCTGATCTTGGGCTGAGTGGTTTGAAGCCAAGTGTCACTCCAATGGAAGCCAATCAAAGGTTTACCAGCATTGAGTATGATCAAGGCTGTGAAACAACAAATGTTGCTGATGAATTGTTGACTGATCCTACTGGATATCAAAGGCTAGTAGGAAAGCTACTTTATCTAACTATGACTCAACCAGACATTAGTTACACAGTGCAAAACTTGAGTCAATTCATGCACAAGCCAAAGAAGTCACATATGGAAGGGGCCCTGAGGGTGGTGAGATATCTGAAGAATGCACCTGGATTGGGGATACTATTGAAGTCCAAACCATCATAAGAGCTCACAGTCTACTGTGATGCAAACTGGGCAACTTGCCATATGACAAAGAGATCAGTGAGTGGTTTTGTAGTCAAGATAGGGGACTCCTTGATTTCCTGGAAATCGAAGAAACATAATACGATATCTCGAAGCTCTGCTGAGGCTGAATACAGGAGTATGGCAAATGCCATTGCAGAAGTGGTGTGGCTTGCTGGACTTTATGGAGAGCTTAGAATGAAGTTGAAAATACCAGTAAAACTGTTTTGTGATAGTAAGGCAGGACTCCAAATTGCTGCGAATCCAATATACCATGAGCGAACGAAACACATAGAGATCGACTGCCATTTCATTAGGGAGAAGATTCAAGAAGGCATAGTTTGTACAGAACATGTACCCACAAACCTGCAATTGGCAGATATCCTAACTAAAGGACTGGGAAAGGCACAACATGAATTTTTGTTGTCCAAGCTGGGAATGTTCAACCTGTTTCCATTACACAGCTTGAGGGGGAGTGTTGAAGGTGTCACGTGAATAAAAGTGGCAGTTGTAGCTTAGTTGTCAATAATAGACTAGTTAGTGATAATTAATTAGTATTAGTTAAGTTGGTCATATTGTATATAATATATGTACAATGTATTTTTTCAATGAAAAAAATAGTGAATACACATTTTCCTCTTTTTCTTCTCCGATAACTGCCAAATATGTTAAGCTTGCAGGTGCTCCCATGGTAGAAAACTAACAAAATGAGAGATAAAATTATACTCCA
Source organism: Nicotiana glauca (assembly GCA_026770625.1). NCBI lineage: Eukaryota > Viridiplantae > Streptophyta > Magnoliopsida > Solanales > Solanaceae > Nicotiana > Nicotiana glauca. Next base: position 30,605 of record MU706842.1, read on the forward strand.
AGAGTTGGCATTTGAAAAACTGTCATATTTATCTCAGCAAAGAGATCCACATATTCAGTGGGGGCCAGCTTTTCTTTTTCTATTTTAAAAGAAGTGATAGTGATTTAAGAGCCTACGAATTGACCTGTAGAAGAAAAATTGAAGTGGGGCCCTGTTTCGTGCAAAGTTGTCCACGCCTGATTACTATTGATTTGGTTATATTGTCAATTCCTGGAATAAAGTTAAATCTCTATGGGTTTTTCGTAAATTCACATGACCCAGAAGCTCCTTTATATTGTGGCTTATTAATAGTATAGTTATATATGTACTCCTATTATTTTAGTTGAACATATCATACTACGATCAAACCTTTCTATAACAGTTATATTTGTTTCGAATATTTTTGGTTGCTATAATGAAGTGATGTTAATATAGAAAACATATATTATAGCATAATATGAAAATTGGTTTATGAAAATCTTGACTTTTATAATGAAGTGTATAAGGATGATATTATAAAAAAGTCTGACTGTACTTAAAAGTTACCATATATACTTTTGCGTAACTACGGTAATTGGAGATTAATCATTCAACTTTGTGTTCATTACCCAAAAGTTTTTTTTGGTTATGTAATGTCATTCAACTTTGTGTTCATTCTCCCAAAAGTCACTTTCTTTCTTTTGTTACACAAATATTATTTTACTTTGCTATTTATCACAATAGTAAAATTGGCCAGATTTTATAATACTTTACTTGAAAAATCTATTATAGTTCCTTGGCATTATAAATCCTCTCATTTAGCTAATACTTTCTATATTATATATACTATATGCTCCGTCTGTTCCAGTTTATGTAAACTTATTTCTTTTTTGATCTGTTCCAAAAAGAATGACCCCTTTCTAAATTTGGAAATAATTTAGCTTAAATTTTTAATTATACTCTTAATAAGAAGCTTTTATAACCACACAAATACGTTGGACCCTTTCTTAACTTGCTTAAGGCTACAAATTCCAAAAGTTTTTATTTTTTCTTAAATTCCGTGCCTAGTCAAATAGGTTCGCATAAATTGGAACGAGGAGGGGGTAATATATTTTTACCTAGGTATTTTACTCATAATTAAAATAATATATATTATTTTATTTATTATTTTTATAATAAATCAGTACAGTTAATTTTTCCATGGCACTCAATTTGCTTAATCATATTAAAAAATGAACATATTTTAAAATATAAAAACGGTAAGAAAATTTACTTTTAATATTTATTTTAAATAATAAAAATAGATTTATTTAACAAATGAGTTTTTATAGTTAGTAAAACTTTACAAAAAAATCAAAGATATTTGTGTTTAATATTAATTTTTAAAAGCTTTATCTGTTAATATTATTTCTTTAAAAGTACTAATCGATGTGTCAATGTTCTAAATGTGGATATTTTATTTATCAGAGTAATGAATATGGGTCGACTGATAAATATGTGAGCTTTGATTTCATAATTTTCATTTAAAATATTTCATTAGGCATGGTTAAGAACGTTAACTTGAGATTTGTTTACGGTAATGTTACTGCCACATTTAATAATGCTACATATATATCTTGAAAATTAACGTTAAGGAAGAACTAAATATACAAATATATTATAAAAATATTAAATGAAATAATATAAAATTTATTTTAATTTTAAGTAAATAACCTAGGTAAATTTATATTATATTTATATAATATAGAAGGTATTACATAAATGGGATGATTTATAATGTCAAGGGAATAATAGACTTTTTAGGTAAAATTTTTATAAAATCTGATCAAAGTGACTATTGTGATAACTAGAAAATAGTAAAATGATTTTTGTGTAACAAAAGAAAGAAAGGTGACTTTTGGATAAGGTAATGAACACAAAGTTGAATGATTTTACGTACCGAAAAAAAGACGTTTGGGTAATGAATACAAAGTTGAATGACCAACTATGAAATTTACTCGAGTAATACCTACGAAACAAATTTAAACTTTGTGACAAAACACAAAATCCTTAATTAATCAATCTCAATCCCAAACTAATTGGAGTTTGAACAAAATAACAAAGTAAATGAGAAAACTAACAAAAAGGCAATTAATTATGTCTAAGAATGTTAACGAGGATATAACTCAGTTATCGACGCCTCATTTCGCGAGGAAGAAATAGATTTACTTTTGGCTAGTTCTTTAGATTCTGACATTCTTGAATTGTATTCTTGAATAAGGGAAGTCTCTGCGCTAATATCAGTGTGCATATAATATGCAGGCCCTGAAGGAACTGGAAGACTCAAAGAGAGGCTACTGAGCATGAGAACTACTGCAGCCATAGTTGGTCTATCAGCAACATTTTCTTGAACGCACAATAAAGCAATGTGGATACATCTCATTATGTCACGAGTCAGTCCCGTGCTTCCCCTCAACATGGGGTCTATCAAATTTGTAGCTGTTCCTTCGCGCCAGTTCGACCAAGCCTGTCATAGTTCAATTCTTGAATCATACGAAATCATATCTCATACTACCTCCACTAATTGAACTGGTAAGGGTGAATTTGAAAAAGAAATAGGAGTAATTGATTCTTGTTTTTCTAAAAACATAAAATATTTTGGAATACATTTAATTTACCAAAAGGCTAATATTTGGGAGACAGACAGACAAACTTATTTCATATAATAATGCATCTAGCAGGTCCCAACTAGTTAGGATTTTGGATTACTTGATTGATTAATCTAGTTACTTACATAGCTCAGGAGGTCTTCCACAGATTCTCCATTTCTGAAACAAGTGTTCTTTTGGCCACTTAAAATTTCTAGGACTAGTACTCCAAAGCTAAAAACATCTGATTTGACTGAAAATTGTCCGTGCATTGCATATTCTGGTGCCATATATCCACTGCAAAACAGAACCAAGAATTACATAACATTCTGCAACTTAGATATGATTCAGTTGTTAAAGTTTTTTTTTTTTGCTGCACTTCACATGAACAGACCGAGGTAAAAAGGCCAAAATTGAATTCTGGAGTTTGGTAGCCCAAACAATGGGATAAGCGAATCTCAAATAAGATGTCGAGGACAGATTTGCTTTTGTCTCAAGACAGCTTTTATTCTTGCTAAATGGTTAATGAATCATTGAGAATGATATGAAAAAGGAGTCACAGTCTATCTAATGAGAGATGTGAAACTTACTAGGTCCCAGCAATTCTGCTTGTGTTGCCTTGAGTTTCATCCAATGTAAATAGCCTTGCCATGCCAAAATCTGAGATTTTAGGATTCATTTCTGCATCTAGTAGAACATTACTAGCTTTGAGATCACGATGAATGATCCGAAGTCGAGAATCCTCATGAAGATAAAGAATTCCCCTAGCAACGCCTCCTATGATTTTGGATCGTCTTTCCCAATCCAATTGCCTACGTTTAACTGGATCTGGCAACAAGATCAATAATTTAATTTATAAGTTGAGCTTTTATACACTGAAAATATATCAGGATATTAAAAATCAGGTCACTTAAAAGATTACTGTACGTAATTGCCCATAACAATTGGAGTTAGTTTTCCGGAAAATAAGGTAGACAACGACACAACATGTGAAATTACACTGGCAAAACATTAAGCAATACGTACCAAATAAAAACTGGTCAAGACTTGCATTAGGAACAAATTCATAGACAAGAAGTCTCTCTGTTCCATCTAGGCAAAATCCCAGCAACCTAACCAAATTCCTGTGTTGAAGCCTAGAAACCAACAAGACCTCATTTTTGAATTCTAGATCACCTTGGCCCGAGTCTGCTGACAATCTTTTCACTGCTACTTCATGCCCATTTGAAAGCTTACCCTGAAGCAAACGAGCAAAAATTGAAAAATTATGAAGTAAACGACAACACCTCAATCTCAAGCATGTTTTAATCAGTTATATGAACCCTCAGTGTCCATCTATGCATATATTAAGCCTAATTACCTTGTACACAGGACCAAATCCACCTTGACCCAACTTATTAGCATTTGAGAAGTTATCTGTTGCTGCTCTAATTGTAGAAAAATCATATTGCAAGGATTCTGCGGTGCTAATATCATCCCCGCGTATACCTTCACATACATAGTAATAATAGCATAGAACAAATTAATGAAACATGGTCCAGGAATTCAGCTTTCCTTAATCATAGCTTGTTACTCCTAGTAGTTTGCGCTTACTCTGAATTTCGTCCACCAGCTTCCTCTTTCGCATCTTCATACAGATGACATAAGTACAAACAATAAGAATAACAACTGTAACAATTGGCACGACGATAATGATGACGGTTCGCGCTGTTTTATCATCTTTCCCTGTTGGAGCTGTTCCATCATCCTTCCCTATTGGAACTGTTTTGTCATCATTCCCTACAAAAACGCTTCAAATTAGCATAATATCAGTTTTTAACACTGGTGTGAAAATAACTTACTATCTTCTCTTCCAATTCACTTGTTCTGCTTCCCTTCTCAGGTGAAAAAGGTAATACATAGAAGTACTAAATATCACAAATATAATATTTTCCTAATAATATAATATGCTCTTCTTCATCACAAGTCAAAATTTGTTCTGCTACCCTTCTCACGTTGAATGGTGTGACCATTTCATATGGTACACTTTCGTGTACTTAATTATATGTTTGACACGCCTGTAAAATTTGAACTAGAACCTTGTTCGCTTCGTTACCATATTGAAGATTAACGGTTAGAAAAGGTAAACTTTTATTTCCCTAATTATGTCTTCGATATTAGTATAAAAAGTAGACAACCAACAAATTGGGATGAGCAGAAGGAACAAACAAAATGTAATTCACCTGCAGGTGGCAGAGCTTCGAACGACACCTCATTAAAGAAACGATAACTTTCATAACGGAAATTGCACCTAACCCCTATGATTCTGCCACCCCTCTTGCCATTGCAGGGACAATTAGGCATATCTCCATAAGCGTCAGTTAAACAATCAAAGCAATTCTGAGGAGATAAATCAGGAGTACACTGCGCAAGTGCAAAAATAGTCTGAAAATTTGGACCTGTCGCATTACCACTAGCGTATTTCCTTAGGGGACCACCATCTGCAGCTTGGCCTCGCAAATCATCCAATAATTTTCTCAGCTCCTGGTTAAACTCCTCGGCTTTTGAGGCGTTCCCGTTATTCCACATGTAGAATTGAGTAGAAAATGACCTAGTGCCTAGAATTGATCGGTTCGAGTACTGTAACATACATCCATCATAGTAACCAAAAGCTTCTTTTTTATCAGAACATAACTGTACAAGCTTTTGAGAAATGTTATTGACACAACCGCGACATTCTTCCAGCTCCACATCTCCTCTACATAGCACAATAGCACTGGCCGTATCAATGTTTTGGCCAATGGAAGCATTATAGAAACCATATTTATCCATATTTGAGGAAAGGGAAGAGAGGAGTGTGTTAAGATTGTTCTGGTATGTACTATTTTCAGTGTAGTTACCATTGTTACCACAAGAAGAGTATATTAAATCAGGCAGCTGGGCTAGGATGAGATCCTGAAGATGTATATGCAGAAAAAGAAAGAGAAGCCATTTCTGAATGGCTATGGTCATGGCTGTTTAATCTGAAAAAGAAAGAGAAGCCATTTCTGATATATTAAAGCTTATATATTTTGAAGAAAATAAAACAGATAGAAATATGGTTGGCTACAAGTGATAAGCAGATTTTGATAGTAAATTGGGTAATTCGCTCACAAGCTCTGAGTTGCAAGAGCTTGAAAGAGTAAATAGAGCAAGAGAAAACGTGTCGTGGAAGAGGGCAACGGTCTACAATTGCGTGATCAGAAAAAATTACTCCTCCATTTCATTTTTAAGTGTGAACCATAAATTTCAAATATTTTTTCTTTCTTAAATTTCATATTCAAACAAACTATAAGTCACATAAAACTGGAATAGCTATTTCTAAGAACCACATTAATCAAAGGAAAAAAGGAGATTAATGTCAACTTTTGACTTGGTCTTTGGAATTTTCTTCTTCTTTTTCAAAAGAGAGCTCGGACGCACTATATATTTTTTATTTTTAGAGTTGACAAATGGTCTCTTACTATAGAACATTGAATTCAAAAACTATAATTTATGGGGGTGATGGAACAGGAGTGGGTGGGAACACGCCACCAAGGGGGAAATTTTGGCGTGCTACCTGCTTGTCATTGAATGTTTCAACTTTATCTGATTCCAGAAAAGGAGCTCCAATTGATAGGGTCGTTTGGTTGGTGGGATAAGAAACAACGATTCTGGAATAAAAATACGAAATTATTTTATACTTGGTATTAGCCTATTTTGCATAAAATGTGTAAGAATTTTTGAAAACTCATTCTCCTTCCTTTTCTTTTCCATTCTAGATAACAAAACAGAGCATAACACATAGTTTTTAGATATATTTTTCTAGATTCTTCTTCTAGAATAAAAAAAATAATACTGTAATTGGAATACCAATTCCAGGTAGCCGAGGAGGTATATTGAGCCATGCATATAATTCAAACCATGTGACATTGTTGACGGTTATGATGTTGCCATCATAAAAACACCAAAACGGCTTTTTTAGCTAAGAATATTTTAGAATCCTCTTTGCAGCTTCTAAGTGAGGCTTTCTTGGCCTTTGCATAAATCTACTGACATATCCTACCGAGAACGCAATGTCCGGCCTTGTAATAGTCAAATACAAGAGACTTCCAACCAGAGTTCGAAAAGGCTTGGGATCTGCAAGAAGTGAGCATTTGTCCCGCCTTAACTTTATGCTTATCTCAAGAGGAGTAGAACATGTTTTGCTTTGCTTCAATCCAAACATGTCAACAAGTTTCTTAGCATATTCTTCTTGAGTAACAAAGATCCCTTTGTTCATGTTTGTCACCTGTAAGCCAAGAAAATGGTGGAGCTCTCCCAACTTCTTGATGTCAAATCTTATGGAAAGCTCATCTTGAAGCCTAGCAACTTCATCTTCATTGTTTGCTGTTATTATCATATCATCCACGTACAAAAGAACAACCATATGCAAGTCGCCTTGTTTTTTAACAAATAGGCTAGGATCTGATTGTGATGCATCATAGCCACAGAAATGTAGATACTGAGCAATTTTTTCATACCATGCTCGTGGAGCTTGCTTGCGCCATAAAGGGCCTTCTTAAGTTTGCAGACATGATCAGGATATAAGTTAGAGACATACCCAGGTGGTTGCTCCATATAAATATCTTTGTCAAGCTCTCCATATAAGAAAGTATTCTTCACATCAAGTTGCCATAACTTCTAATTGTGTGAGGCTGCCAAGGCTAGCACAACTCGGACAGAGATCATCTTAGCCACCGGGCTGAAGGTTTCTTCATAATCTTCACCGTACTTTTGAGAAAATCCCCGAGCAACCAGCCATGCTTTATATCTATCTATGCTGCCATCTGCTCGTCTTTTGATTTTGTAAACCCATTTACAAGAAATAGGTTGTACGTCCTTCGGCTTTGGTACAAGGCTCTAAGTTTGATTATAGCAAGCTCCCACTCTTTGACTCCTTTAGCTTCTTCGAACGAGGAAGGTTCTTCATCATCAATTGGTCCTGCAAAGAAACATGAATACGTACTGACAAAATTTTCATCTCTGAAGCGAGCTGGCTTGATAATAGTTCTTTTTGGCATTCCTGAACCACTTGAATCATCTTCTTGTTGAGTTTCATGTTGTCGAAGTCCAGGACTCCCCCTTTCTCTTAACTCCTCGGCAACTGTATTATCTAGAGAAGCACCTGCGATGGGAAAGCTTGAATCTCCATTATTTAAGGTTTTTGAACTCGCTTCATCCAATGCGGCTCCATAATAGAAAAACACTTCGTCGAATATGACATCCCTTGAGACAACAAATAGATGAGTTTTAGGATCCATGCATTTCTATCCCTTTTTCCTTTCATCATATCCGACAAAGATGCATTTCCTTGCATTGGCATCTAACTTGCTCCATTGAGAATCTGGAATGTGAACATAACAATTAAAGCCAAAAACCCATGGTGTTTCACGTTAGGCTTTTCTCCAAACATTAATTCTTAGGGAGACTTCATGTTGTTTGGAGAAAGCAGCATCCTGTTAATCATGTACGCTGCACATTTCATGCCTTCAGCCCACAAGGCTTTAGGTAAATTTTTGGCATGAAGCCAGCTCTTACATGTCTCAGTTAGGTGTCAGATCTTCTTTTCAGCCACTCCATTTTGTTGTGGCGTATCAGCGCATGTCAACTATCATTTAATGCCTTGCTGACGACAAAAAGAAAGAAACTCATCTGATGTGAACTCACCGCCATTATCAATCCGCAACCGCCTTATTCTGGAATTGAGTTCACCTTTAACTGTTTCTTTGAACTCCACAAACTTACTGAAAACTTCTAACTTGAGCTTCACAAAATAAACCCAAGTGAATCTAGTGAAATCATCAATAAAAATTAGCATATAAGAATAGCCTGAGAATGAAGGAGTTCTCGTTGGCCCCATCAAGTCATTGTTAATAAGTTCTAGTGGGGCATTACACCTTGACAAGGATCTGTCAAATGGAAGACGATGTGCCTTTCCATATTGACATCCTTCACAAATGTCTCCTCCACCAAAATTTCTTAAGTTAGGCAAACCTTTTACTAGATTCAACTTTACCATGGCTTTTAATTTATCCATGCTTAGATGTCCAAGTCTAGCATGCCAAAGATGTGTATTATCATTGCTACTCATCTTCTCAATATATGAATTAGAGACAGATAAGACATATAGATCGTTAACTCTCTTACCTGAGTGAATGATATATGCCTTGAGCACCTTGATATTTCGGAGGAACTTAACATCACTTGGGCCAAATAGCAAATAGTTTCCAGCATCTACAGTATTTGCAACTGAAAATAGATTTTTCTTCATTCCTGGAACATAAAAGACACTGTTGAGGGTGATAGTGTCTTTTTGCTTCTCGTTGATCACAACAGTGCCTTCCTTCTCCACATTATGGACTGTATTATCTGATGTAACAATGACATCATGTCCGTTGTATTCGTGAAAGGTGGAGAATTTGGATTGATCTCTAGTGAGATGGTGCCCGCATCCTGAATCCACGATCCAGTCTCTTTCAAAATTTATGGAAGCCATGGCATTTATTGTTCGAGACTCCGCTGCGAAGCACTTTCTCCAGTCTTCTTCTTTTTTTTCTTCTTCTTCTTCTTCAGCAGCTTTCTTGGTTTGAGCCATATTGCTCTCTTTGGCTCGACAATATCTTTTTATGTGTCCGACTTTTCCACAACGGTAAGATTTTAAAAGTCTTTTACCATTACTGGAAGACTCCCTCTTCTTTCCCGACGAGCTTGAACCACTTGAGGACTGAAAGTGCATGCTATCTCTTGATTTCGCTTTATAGTTTCTCTTATCGGCAACAAGAGCATTTCCTTCCCCTTCTTTGATAGATACACCAGCCATTTGTTTGGCTAGTAGCTCTTGTGACGATAACAAATTCTCACATTCTTCCAAAGATGGTTGTTGAACCCATCCTTGAATCGATGTAACAAATGGAATATATTCTGACTTTAAACCACGAATAATGATTCTTCTTATTCGTGCTTCAGAGATAGCCTCATCCGGATTCAATAGAGAAATTTCGGAACACAAATTTTTAACCTTCAAGAAATATTCAGCTATAGAGAGATTACCTTGAGTGGTGTTAGCTAACTCATTCTCCAAAATCTGCAGCTGAGTTTCATCCTTCTTGTTGAACAGTCGATCGAAGGTCCTCTATATTTCATGAGCTGATTTACACCTTATAATATGATCAAATAAATTAGGAGAGACAGACCTCTTTAGGATAAACTCTGCCTTAGCATTAATCTGCTTCCACTTCTTACGCGTATTGCTATTTTTCGGTGCGTCAGCAGGAGGATTTGTGTTACAACCATTGACAACTTCCCACAAATCCTCACCAACAAGGTATGATTTCATATAAGTCTTCCATACCTTGTAGTTGGACTGGTTCAATAACTCCATTCCTAGTCCATTTGCATGACCACCGAAATCCATTTAGAGAAACCAGTTGAATCAACCACTAACCTGACCTTGAAATCCAGAAGCCGTCTTATGGCTCTGATACTATGTAAAGAATAGCAGAAGAAGAGTATTATTCGGAGACCTTCTGCTAGCCCAAGATCATTAACTAAGATTGGAGGATTCAACTAAGGAAGATGAAGCTTTCAAAAGAGAAGAAAAGTTTTGGAGAGGAGAACTTTGTTTAGGAAAGAAGGTTTTCTTGATTTTGGCTTGATTACAAATGAACAAGACACCCATATTTATACTAGTCTATGGATGATTCTAGATATGATACTAGATAATGTACAAAGAAGATTCTAGTAACCTTATCTTCTAACAACACTCTAGAATATCTATATATGTCCTATCTTCCCACAACATTCTAGAACATCTAGATATGTCTACTAGATAAATATCAAGGATATTACACTAGGACATTCTAGAGAATTCTATATTTTTCCAAAAAATTAACTTTATTGGCCCAGAGCGGACAATATCACTAGCGGGCTGGGCTGTTACAGATGGTATTAGAGCCATTCTTGTTACAGCCATGCCGATGGTGGGTCAGAGTTAAATTGAGTTTAGGCAAATCCCGATTAGGCAGATCAAACCTCAGTGTTGAGTCTAGGCGAATCGCATGTGGTGGGGCAAACCTCAGCGAGGACCTGAGTCCATAAAAAGGGGTGTATGTAACACCCCAGACTTTACACAGAGTCTCGCATCGGCAAAAACACAAGAGAGATGTTGGGTATATAAGTTAACAAGCCTTAGACCCTAGTGACGCATTTTAAACCTGTGAGGGCCTAAGTCGAGAGCTGGCAATATTACTAACGGGATGGGCTATTACATCTCATATATTAAATTAATTAGTTTAACAAAATGTTCATATTTCTTTGTAAAATAATTGAGCACCGTCTGTGGGGATTTTCTAGTCAAAACTTTAGTTTATTCCAGATCTATATCTAGCCAAAAAAACGCAAAACCTTATACCTTCTTGTGCATACTGTCGTGTCCCGTTTTCTGACAAAAACGGGTTTCGATGTTGTGATAACTCCTTTTAGTATGGGAGATAGAGTGCTAAAAGAAGAAGAATCGCTACCTGATGATTTTTAAGGTGCGTTAGGGAAACTATTATGTAGATAACTTTGTTTGACTAGTCAATGCCACCAAAGATCGGGTAATTAGGGCTCAAATTACCTCAAAAGAGAAGGTGTTAGGCACTCTGCAAGGTCCACAACTGTGCGTCCCAACCGAACTTAAGATCACGTGGATCACAATTAAGCTACGTGATCAAATAAATAAAGGGAATTTAGAAGTCAAAGAACTTTATTACAACATTATTAACACAATCTTAGTGCAAATATAGAGGTACAACTATTTAGATCTAATAACAATGTATAAAGAGAATGGGGGGGGGGGGGGATCCTATATTTTTTAGCCTAAAGGATCACTCCGTGCAACATAAATAACACTTCGAAACTCCCTTGAGGTAGGGAGTTACTCATATTATTCAGCGGGCACATACTATCATCTCCTGCTACCCAATTACTATGTTAAAGTTGTTTACCTAAAGCGCTCTAATTCAATATAAGTTGTACCCTATGCGTGAAGTACCTGTCCCATGCCTATGGTCCATGAGGTTTTGGACCTCTATTTGGGTGGTTCTAGACCTCACTTAGGCTGCTCAGAAATGTCAAAACTAGGCAACAAAAAAAATACATTGGAGTTCAAATATGGGCAATTAAGAGCTCAAGTTTACCTCCACACTTAAGCAACAAATACATGCAGACAAGGTTTTATGTTAGGCAATTCAGAATTAAGAATCTTAAGCCCTATAGACATGATTTCTCTGTGACAAGGCATCAAAGCATACAAGCAGTTTCAGAGGCCAGGCGCGGCTCATAGACAGGATTATACATGTTGATTATTGAGATTACATGCCTCTAGTTATTTAAACCTATTGTGTCTAGGTGACTTGCACAGTAAGGAGTAATGAAGACCATTAGGAGGAGCCCAGAATTACAAATGCTTTTGACAATGGCCTAAGTGAACAATAGGCAATTTTGAGAGGTGTAGCATTAACAATTATTAAGGCGAATAGTGGTATCCTATAGATAGGGTCTCTAACGATTAGCACTTGGAATTGATTTTATTATTATATTTAGCCCTATAGGCATGATTTCTAGTGAACAGTGCGATACAATAGCAAATGAAATGATCAAAATCTATAGGCATAATTTCTAGTGATCACTGTGATACAATAGCAAATGAAATGATCAAAATCCTATAGGGATGATTTCTAGTGATCAGTTCGATACAGTAGTGAATGAGGTGATCAAAATTCTATAGGCATGATTTGAAGTGAATTGAAAGAAAGTTCAATGACATTTGTTCCTGTAGGCAGGTTTTCTAGTAACACGTAGCAATAAGAATAATTGCAACATTTGAATTCATGTTTGCTAGTAGACAGTGTGTGTGTATGTATGTGTTCTTCCCTAATGACCTGATTTCTACAATACACATAGATCGAACGACACATACAGTAAGTGACTCAATGAGTCCTACAGGCATATTGTCTACCCATTTTATATAATCATTCAGTATACTCGTTTCCTATTTTTACTAATATCCCAATTATTATTACAAAGTTATTACAGGCCCAATAATGAATGTAATTACAAACATGGTGCAAATAATGACAGTAGATCCACAGCAAGCCCAAAAGAAATACCCAACACTATCTTGGCCTTCAGCAATTCTCATGCAGCATACACAGACTTCCAACAAGGAGCTACATTCAATAACACAACCCAGAATCATAGAACATCTCAAAGCCTAAATCACACAACCATGTTCCCAAACATTGAACCCCTTAACCCCACCAGCATATAGTAGGAAGAAAGGGTTGATTGGGATAGTTCAGGTTTCAGGGAGTAACTAAGGAGCCAAATCCTAGTGTGTCAGAGTTTACAAGGGTCTCAAATGGACCCCGAGAAGTGCTCACACTAGGGAGGTCAGTAATAAGAGCCTTACTAACCTTGGCTTTTAGCCGGCTAAAATGAGAAGTTCAGAATAGCATAGATAACAAATAAGGTAGAATAGACAATGGTTAAGTGACATAAGTTGGGGGGATACACTTATAACCTAAAGTAGACAGAGCCAAGTTGAGAATACAGAGCAGTTAATCAAGTAGGTCACAGGACTTAGAAGCATGTTCAATTGAATTTCTACACATAATAAAGTAACACATAACGACTACATATTGAAAGAGTTAGGGAACAAGCAAGTTTGCAAGATTTACAAAAGTTATCATGCACAGATACACAATACTAAAGAAGTTAAAAACCTAAGAGGTCCAAATGATGTTGCGTATAAATCCTAGTGTCATAAGGAAGACACGTTAGCTCTCATCAGGAATAAAGACTGTATTGTGACATGATAGGGAGCACATGCAGCATACACGGACTTCCAACAAGGAGCTATATTCACTAACACAACGCAGAATCATGGAAGAGCTCAAAGCCTAAATCACACAACCATGTTCCCAAACATTGAACCCCTTAACCCCACCAGCATATAGTAGGAAGAAAGGGTTGATTGGGATAGTTCAGGTTTCAGGGAGTGACTAAGGAGCCAAATCCTAGTTTGTCAGAGTTTACAAGGGTCTCAAATGGACCCCGAGAAGTGCTCACACTAGGGAGGTCAGTAATAAGAGCCTTACTAACCTTGGCTTTCAGCTGGCTAAGAATGAGAAGTTCAGAATAGCATAGATAACAAATAAGGTAGAATAAACAATGGTTAAGTGACATAAGTTAGGGGGATACACTTATAACCTAAAGTAGACGGACCCAAATTGAGAATACAGAGCAGTTAATCAAGCAGGTCACATGACTTAGAAGCATGTTCAATTGAATTTCTACACATAACAAAGTAACACATAACGACAACATATTGAAAGAGTTAGGGAAGAAGCAAGTTTGCAAGATTTACAAAAGTTATGATGCACAGATACACAATACTAAAGAAGTTAAAAAGCTAAGAGGTCCAAATGATGCTGAGTATAAATCCTAGTGTCATAAGGAAGACACGTTGGCTCTCATCAGGAATAAAGACTGTATTGTGACATGATAGGGAGCACATGCAGCATACACGAACTTCCAACAAGGAGCTATATTCACTAACACAACCCAGAATCATAGAAGAGCTTAAAGACTAAATCACACAACCATGTTCCCAAACATTGAACCCCTTAACCCCACCAGCATATAGTAGGAAGAAAGGGTTGATTGGGATAGTTCAGGTTTCAGGGAGTAACTAAGGAGCCAAATGCTAGTGTGTCAGAGTTTACAAGGGTCTCAAATGGACCCCGAGAAGTGCTCACACTAGGGAGGTCAGTAATAAGAGCCTTACTAACCATGGCTTTCAGCCGGCTAAGAATGAGAAGTTCAGAATAGCATAGATAACAAATAAGGTAGAATAGACAATGGTTAAGTGACATAAATTGGGGGGATACACTTATAACCTAGAGTAGATTGAGCCAAGTTGAGAATACAGAGCAGTTAATCAAGCAGGTCACAGGACTTAGAAGCATGTTCAATTGAATTTCTACACATAACAAAGTAACACATAACGACAACATACTGAAAGAGTTAGGGAAGAAGCAAGTTTGCAAGATTTACAAAAGTTATCATGCACAGATACACAATACTAAACAAGTTAAAAACCTAAGAGGTCCAAATGATGCTGAGTATAAATCCTAGTTTCATAAGGAAGACACGTTAGCTCTCATTAGGGATAAAGACTGTATTGAGACATGATAGGGAACACATATTATGACAAGCCAAGTAATCACTGAAGGAACAAGGAATTAGGTGAGCCAAAGACATACTAAGGGACATATTAGCAGGGAAGCAAGATCATAATTGATAGAAAAGGTCTTATCACGTCAAAAAACATATGTGTGTATTCTAGAATTTACACATCAGACTAATTACCTAAAGAAAGTCCAAGTTATGTCAGGAAACAAAATAGTTCAAACATGGTAGGAAAACAGGTTGGAGTAACTGTAGATCTCAATAAATCACTAATGGGGTATGGGATCAAGTGAGCATACTAAGTGACAAAGAAGCAGGGAAACATGTCATAGTTAACAAAGGATGTTCTAACACATTTCATTACAAATTTGAAGCATTCATTATATAGATTCAGGACAAAGCAAGTAAACATTCAAGCACTAACACACTAGTTAAACAGACTTAAGGAGGGTCAGATTATCCCAGTTGAACTTAGACAATCTCAGAACTAGTAGCATTAGGAGAAGTTAAATGCTAAAGAGACTTAAAACAAAGCAAAGTTAACAGAGTCATGCATAAAAGTAACCCAGAAACACATTAAGCCATGGACTTCAGAGGTGAGAACACATGTAAATCAACGACACATAAGAATGAAATTGCAAAAGTCAAATGGCTTACCAGTTAAAAGGACAACAATAAAAAAACAAAATATCCACAAGAACCCAGAACCTCAATACGTTAAAGTTTCCAAGAGCTTCAAAGAACCCCGGGCAATGCTCACATCAAGAGAAAGTTCGAACAGTAGACTCCCGGTGGCCTTGACTTTCAGCAGGCAAAAATTAAAGCACAGAACAAGATAATGAAGGAATAACAAAGCTTCAAATTTTACTGAGATTATAGCGATTCAAGTCTCAAAGGGGAATGGGGAGGGGTTTATATAGTGACAAAAATCAAATAAGTAAAAATGGAAAACTATAACATAAAATGTAAATAAGGAAGTATTAATATCTAGAATCAATAAAAAAAATCAGATTAGGAAAAAATAGGTAAACCCTAGTAGATAGAAATCGAAGATTGGCGTGAAATCTTGGCTAATCGGATCCATATAGCCGTGGTCATGATGTATATGGACTAAATACTGTCATAATTCAAGCGGTTGTAGTGAAATGGCCAGATTCTGAGAGATAGTACTTGCCATGTTTAGGAAAGTACTAGGTGATACCATGGAGAAACACTAGTATGTTAAGTAAATGATGGGAGAATCACATTATTGACGGGATTAGGGGAAGATTTGAAGAAGGTGGCGATTAGGGTTTTTGGTGGGCGAAAGAGCGTTTGAGGGTGGCTTGGCAGAGACAATGGGTCTCTAGGGTTTAGGTAGGGGATATAAGGAGAGTGGGGAAAATGTTGTGAGTCGTTGATCAATTTTAATCAATGACTGGGATTTTATCAGGCTAGGGTCATTTTATTTTCGGACTGGGTTGGGGAATTGGGTCATTTGGAGTAGTCTTAGGGGTTATTGGGCTGATATGGTCCGAAAATTAGTTTAGAGGCTGGGATACTATTTAAATACACCAAATTTATTAAAATAATTTATAAAAATAATTGGTAAATGAATAAAAATATTTTTTATGCACTGAAATGATTAAACAATGCTTTAATATTATTAAAATATAAAATGCTATTTTAACCTAAATAATATAAACAAAAAGTGTTTGTGTATGAATATAAGCTATTTCTTGCAAAATTGTGTAAATAGGTTTTAAAGATGCTAATGTAATTATATGAAATGAAGTAAAATATTTGAAACATACATCATAGGTAAAAATAATAATTTTAGGTAACTAAGTCATCACAAAATAATTGGAAGGAGTAATTAATAATTATTCAAGTAATTTAAATGTAATAAATTTAAAAGCTCTAAAAATTATGGAAAATTATAGAAAAAAAGCTTGTATAGATTTGTAAACTAAATAATGATGCAAAATTGATGTTTTGAAAGCATATATTGTTGATACTCAATTTTTTTCTATGTATTTTTATACTCAAAATACTTTTAAATTAGCATGTATATGCATATATAAGCATCCACAAAGGTTTTGGTATTTTTCCACATTTTTTCAAGGATTTTAAAACCAACTTATGGCCTATTTTTGCACTATGAAATCCAATAATTATTCCCAAAACTTGTCATTTTGGTGAATAATTTATTTTATTCTCACACTTACACAAAAATATAATTTACATGATTTTTACATGATTTTACAAGTCCGTTTGGTATATTTTAAATTAAAACTGCATGAAATTGCAATTTTAGCCTATTTCTTGATTTGATAGCATTTGTAATCAAAAAATTATTTCTAATATTTTTAAATGAGTATTTATGCACTGTTTATTAATTTAATATTTCAATTTGATTTTTCGAACATCATTTACTATTTTATAAAAATCAATTGGGGAAAATTGGCTATTTAAATTGTAGCCCTTTTAATTTCAATCTTAGCCCAATTTCAGCCCCAATCTAACCCCAATTACCCAATTTCATAAATTACCCGACCCATACCCTATTAACTAACCCGCCCGGAACCCCTTTTTAAATCAGGACCGTTGATTAAAATAATCAACGGTCCACGTTCCCCTTTCCTAAATTAAACATGACCCCAACCCTAATCCCCCTCATTCTCTCTTCAGCAGCCGCCCTTGTATCCTCTTCGTCTCTCAAACGCTCCCAAGATCCCTGAAACCCTAGCCCTTCTCCGACCCTTTTCCGACCTTGTTTCACCGAAAACCATGGCCTCCCAGGCTTCGTGCAACCTATACTCACCCCCACTCCCTTCTATGACCCCTTTTGTTCAAAGATCGAATTACGATCTTGAAGATCCCCGGTTCAGAGGTCCTCCGATTTGAGTTCTATGGCTATTTCTGGCCTCCTTCTGGCGAATCCTAGCCTTGTGAGTCCGTCTTCGACTCAAGACCAGTCCGTTCCAGGCCTTTCTCGTTCTCTAGGGTTTTCGCTGAAACCCTAAGTCTCCGAGGTTTTTCTTCTTCGTTTATTTTTAAGATCTACTTCAGATCTATGTTATTTTCTAAGATTTCAAAATGTTTTCCATATTCTTTGTCGATTTTGTTTTCGAACTGTTCATCTTCTTAAAGCTTAGGGTTTCTCCGATTTTTTGCTCTACTGTGGTTCCTTTTACTTTTGCTATAATTCCTAAGTATTTTTGTACTGTGATTCCTATGTATTTTTCTTATCGTGTTGTTTCTAGGGCTTCCGAGTAGCTTCTTTACTGTGTTCTTTGCTTTCATTATGCTTTTCACGAATGTTTATGTTCTTTCTGAGTTCATCTTCGCCTATGATTTCTTCTTTACATTCGAAATATGATGAAAACCCTAGATTTTGGGGGTTTTCCGAGTTTTGTGTATGGTTGTCTGCTGCCTGTCTAATTTCAAAACCCTAACTGTCTAAACTCCTTTCGTGCTTCTAATTTCTTGCTAAGCTCTGCGAGAACTTTTAATTCCATTTATGGCTATGTTCTTCTGCTCTTTGATTACATGACTGCTCAGTTTAATTTAGCCTCGCATGTTTTAGTTTGTGCATCTCTTTATAGTCAGACTTCCCCTTTCAAAATGACCTTAATTTTGGGGGGTTGATTTCCTATGAATCTATTT